>UCQR01027253.1:0-14871 GCA_900474235.1 Cecidostiba semifascia | reverse complement strand
CTAATACATTATCTTGTTATTTTCCTATAGACTACACTATGAGCTTCAAAAAAAAAATCGGATACCGGTCGATTTTATCATTATCGCAAAATCTGAAAGACTATATAGTAAAACTTTATTTCGCTCGCGATGATACGTGTGTACCTAACTTGATTTATAGTAAGGATAAATTGAAGAAAAAGATACGATGATTCCCCTCGAAGTGTCATAAATTTAACCACGTTTTATGCGACATTAATTAACCGGCGAGAATTAAGGCTATCGCTGAGATCATCAATAATCATCATCATCTTGTTATTAAAATGATTGTATTATCAGAATTGATAATGAAGCGATATATACCGATAGGTGTAATTACTTTTTTAGGATATCACAGTGCTACGATAAATTGACACAATTCGGGTGAGTCAGAAGAAGTTGCCAGAAAAAGATGATTATGGGCCTATATTGTTCCTTTGAATGTATTATGTGCAGCCTATACAATCGACAAGTGGAGTTGTTTAGCGGTGCATTGCACCTGTATTTGATAATCCACTCGGAGTATATGCCAATTCCATATTATAAGTTGTAATATCAAGGTGACCATCAAAAGTCAACAAACTATAATACGCGCATTGAAAAACTGCGAAAACAAAGATAATTTTATTATTTTTTATCTTATTTATTAATTATTGTTGCCTATACGTGACTAATAATATCGATGTCATAAATTTTATCATGGACAATTTGTTTTCATTTTACGAAATCGTATATTCACAAAAATCTGTCACAAGAATCGCTAATCCTAATAATCACGTATAAGCCGATTTTTTTTAAGAATCTAAGTAGATCATTATATACTTTTTATGGTTATATTTACAACGCTCTACAAAAAAAATAAAATTTTCAATTTTGAACTGCATAATTTTCGCATTCATAAGTCGCAGTTTGAGCAGACATTCAAGAGCAGTTAAGTTACACATGCATGCAATACACAGACAATTAGAAAAAAATGAATGGCGCAACGTTCTACGCATAAGCGCATAGTGCACATCACGAGTATCACGACTTTCAGAAGAAACACATATCTAGAAGCTTCCTTTACATAATTCCATTGATAATCAAGTTGAAGTATTTTCAAGTGGCGTTATATACACGCGCGTATAAGCGGGAAAATAAATAAGTAAACAAAATCAAGTATATATCGTTCAATAAATAAGTCGTATTTTATTAACAAGAAAAGAGAGAAAGAACAATGTTTTATGCACATATTTATATAATAATTCTCTACTCATTTCGCAAGCATACTCAACAAAATCTAATTGTAAGTACATCAGTCTCCAGTAAAATCAAGATTTTCTCAGAATTTTGGCTTGGCGTAGACCTCAAGGTCGAAGTAGATTCCATGCCACCTCTGGCTCTTGAACCTCAAAGTGACCCAAGTTAAATCGGGACCACCACCAATGACAGTCGGTTCAGCTCCAGTGCCATCTGTCATCTTGTCCAAAGCCCTGACCTGCGTGATGACGTAGTTGTTAGGCGCCAGGATGGTCCTGTTGAGGATGAGCTTTTTTCCGGTGATCAGGTACTTCTCTTCGAGGCTCTCGAAGTGGATGAGCTTGTCACCGTATTGTCTGTTGCCGACGACCAGGTTGTTGGACTTGTTCACGGCGAAGGTCTCGGCTGAGTAATCTTCTTCCGAGGAAATCGGCGACGAGCTTACGGTGATGGCTGCAATGACCAAGGCGACAGCCACGAGGCTTAGAGTTGGCTTGAACGACGTCATTATGTGCTATGCTCGAGCTATGAATTCGTACTACTTGATTTGGATGAGGCGACGCGACTTTTATATTAGACTCGAGATCTTTTGGCTTCTCATGTGGCGTGTCTGTATCGACTGCTGTGTATCTTATCGTAATTATTATTCCCGGGACTGAGTCTATGACGAGGCGACGAGTATTGTGTATAGTGTAGGATGCTATTTTTAGGTGATGACGGATGGTGCTTCGGATGGTGATTTTTGGAAAATCGATGGGAAGGATTATGAGAGGTATTTTTAGGGAGATTAGTTTCTGGCAGATGAAGGATGAAGAAGTTGGTTTTGATGAGAATTTTTCATATAGTCCGCAGCCGTGGTTTTTTATCGAGTTCATGGACTTATATGCGTCTATTACGGAAAGATACTTGGTTTCTTTAATTTAATACTTAAAAAATACTGAGTAACAATAATAAATCACTTTGTAAAATACGAAGCGATTATTTTCTAATGTGCACTTTGTAAATATTACCAAGGGAGTTAACATATTTTTTTATACTTTGAAAATACTTGATAAGCTCAGCAAAACGTATATTATCAAGTGCCTTTTTACTTTTACCAAGCGTTTTTTCGTGTATGTAGAAGTAAAGCCAAAATTCTAATCAAATAAAAGAATCTAAAAGATACCGATAAAAACTCAATTAAATTTGTCTAAATATAGTGATTTCGTGATTGAACAAGCTCTTTTAAATAAAGAGCTAATATCAAATATTATCTACTAAAATTTTCCATCAAAAAGGTGAAACAATTTTGTGGAAAATAACAAGAAAAAACTAGATTCGCAATCGGCTAAAAAAAGATATGAATGCATCTAGAACAAAAACTACGATGTTCTTAATTGAAATCTAGATCGATAACGCCCAGTTTCATGTAAATCGAGTCAAGCGGATTATTGCATATGCGCAAAAAATCTCGTTATCTGCATCACTCTACTTCCTCAAAATGACTCCGATAAACCGTACCTGGAATGCCGCGCAAACATATAGAAACCGGTTCTTCTCTTTCACTCAAATTTATTATCCTATCGTCATATCTACCAGAATCGTTCATCTAAAGAAAGCAGTAATTACCGATTATTAGATAATAATACATTTCTCGCAACCGAAATCTCTACCTTTTAATCGAAACACCTAAAATTTACCTTATCGACGAAATTATTAAAAATTATTTAACCGACAATATCACGTCTCCGATTCCGCTTACCGAATATCAATCAAATTCGAGGGAAAATGCTTCCCCCGTCAACCTCACCGCGTATATTTGTTGTTACAAGGAGTTTACACAACGTCACATTTATACCGCGGTGATACACACACACACACACACACACTTGGAAAGACATCAGAGCAATCTATCGAGCGCATGTTGTTCTTGGACAATCCATGTTATCGTTACAGCTCCGAGAGTCGCTTCAATTTGATCACCTCGTCAGTCGATGTCCACACGCGGAAAAAAGCGCATCGCGGAAGAAAGTGTCATCTGTTGAGGATTCCATCTAGAAAAAAAAGAAATTTCTGTTGTAGTAATATCGTGACGATTGAGATAATAGACTGATAGAGCATTTAAAAAGTTAGATACAAATCTCGCCGTTTATCAGGGCCGCCTATGATGGTGTTGAGTTATACCTTGCTTGTACTTGAAAACTGATAGTACTGAGAAAAAACTTATTGGGAAGACATATAAAATGAATAGCGAGTGACCGGTTCATTCAGTTGGTGCTTCCGTTTTCGCAAAATGAGGCTGCTCGCGTTTGCTGGTAAGAGAAACTTTCTAATATTTTTTCCAAGTTTTGGCAGATTTTTAAGTTTAAGTCGGTGAAAGCATTATTGCGTGATATATATAGATGAGTGAGGTGATGTATCGACGTAATTTTAAAATTCGAATTTCTGTAACGCTTTTTATATTTAAGTCATAAATAATTCGGATTGATTGTTCCGAGAAAAGGGGATTATCGTAACAGCAGTTATATTGTTTTGGTTTTGCAATAACGTTGTTTTTAGATACGATTGACTTGAGAAATGTACCTAATACAGTAAATTTACCTATGATAATGCTTTTATTTACCTCGGTCTTAACTAATATTTTCAAATATTTATGATGCTTTACGGCAAACCATTATTAGAAGATATATTCATTATAAATTTACATTTTACAAGAATGAATAATTCTCTTGTTTTTCTTAAAGGACTAGTGGCCTTGCTGGCCACCGGCAGCGTGTGCTGTGGACAGGTGCGCTCGTCGACTAATGTTACGAGAAAATTCAAGTCCGGTGACATTGACATCGAAGTCAAGAGCAACAAGGTCGTCTTAGTAATTCGAAAAAATGGTAAGTCCTTCATTACAACTTATTGCTATTTCGTTATCGCATACAATTAAATGTTCTCCTTCATAGATGGAGCAAAGCTCAAGAGCACCCTGTACATCAAAGACGACAAGAACAAGGCTGCGCTCAAGATCGAGCAGGACTGTGAGAAGCTGACGACATGCATCATGACTGGAAACATCACCCATACCAAGCTCAAAGCCGATCGCGACAGCGAGATCATCACTATCAAGCGTGTGATAGCTGATCCGGATGGCGAAATAATCGACTGCTATGGGTTCGAGGACTTCACGGAGTGGTCTGGTGGACCTCAACTTCGTCACCAGCACTGGCCCATCCAGCACATGTATTACGAGGAGGAGGCCTATGTTCCCACACATCCGCAGAACATGGCTTTGGCCGAGAGATACTGGCTGTCCAGCCGAGGACTTTACATCTACGTGGACGAAAGAGACCCACTGTTCCTCGACCAAAATAACTATAAGGATAAGCACCTGTGTCTGATATCGAAGAACAAGGGTCCTTACAGCAGGAGATCCAGCATCACGCTGAACTACGAGATCGGTGTTTATCCTGATCCAAGACTGGCGCACGAGAGCGTGATCAAGAGGCATTTTGATAAACCTACGGGACATCCGAATGAGATCATGGTGACGCATCCTATTTGGTCCACTTGGGCTAGATACAAGGTCAACGTTAACGACGAGACCGTCAGGAAGTTCGCCGATGAGATCTTGAAGAATGGGTTCAACAACAGCCAGATTGAGATCGACGATAATTGGGAGACTTGCTACGGATCAGCTATGTTCGATACCAAAAAGTTCCCAGATATAGAAAAGCTTTTGGCCGATCTGAAGAAGAAGAAGTTCAGAGTCACGCTGTGGATCCATCCTTTTATCAATGAGAAGTGTAACGATGGTGAAAGCTATAATTATGCTCTGAAGAATGGTTACCTCGTTACGAACACCAAGGGCGAAGTGCACATGAGCTGGTGGCAAGGTGGGTATCCTTTACATTATTACTGCGAATATAAAATTGAAATGGAATTCAATTCTGAAATTAATTTCTAAGGAGCTGACGCGGCTGCAATAGACTTTACAAACCCAAATGCTGTTGCTTGGTGGGTCGCTCGTCTGAAGAAACTCGAGAAACTTGGAATTGACAGCTTCAAATTCGACGCTGGTGAAGTCTCGTGGCTGCCTCAAGTTCCCAAACTAACTGGTCCAACTGACTTACTACCTGGTATCTATACTCTGAACTACACGACTAACTTGGCGAAGTACTTCAACGACAACATCGAGGCTCGAGTCGGCTGGAGAACCCAAGGTCTACCGATCTTCGTCAGAATGATCGACAAGGACACCAGGTGGACCTGGAACAACGGACTGCCGACGCTGATCACGACTCTTCTCCAGATGAATCTTAACGGATACGTGTTTGTGCTGCCGGACATGATCGGCGGTAATGGATATGTCAGCAACTCGTTCAATGATACTGAGCTGCCGTCAAAGGAGATTTTTATTAGGTGGTTGCAAGCCAATGTTTTCATGCCGTCGTTACAATATTCCTTCGTACCTTGGGACTTTGACGCTGAGGTGAGTACATACAGATAGAATTTTTCAGCATTTGTCGATAGAAAGTTTAATCTTCAAACTTCATTTTCAGACTATAGCCATCTGTAAAATGTTCACTGATCTGCACGCTAAGATAGCACCGAAGATATTGGCTCTCATGAAGAAAGCAGTGGAGACCGGAGCGCCGATCAATCCACCGATCTGGTGGGTCGATCCTTCAAACATGAATGCTCACCGAATCAACGACGGTGTGTTTCCTTTCTAAATTGAACATTTTCAATTAAATCCTTGCATAAATACTTATTTTTTTATGTAAATTAATTTCAGAATACCTTCTCGGAGAGGAAATTTTAGTAGCTCCGGTGATCGAGGAAGGTGCACTTAGTCGTGACGTCTACCTTCCTACAGGAAGTTGGAAGGACGCGAATAGCGAGTTAGTGCACGCTGGTCCCACGTGGATCAACGACTATCCGGCTCCGCTGAATGTTCTTCCTTACTTCTACAAAGTTTGACAAAAGCATCAATGATTTCTGGCAGTAGTTTTTAGTTTCCCTTAACTTTATACATTATTCACTTATGTACAAATTTATGTTGATGCACTCACATATACACTTACGCACGATTACAATTTCAAAGTCGATGACTCATTATGTACAATTAACTTATAAGACTCTTAAGGCATTAAATTTTTCTATAAAAAAAAATAAACAAAATTAACGTCAGCTGTTCATTAATATTGATCTTATTTCTGCGTTCAGTTTGATTATGACTCCATCTTCGCTGGTGAAGTTGCCATTTTTTAAGAGGGAATCACGTTTCTCTATAAGTATATTGAGCTTTCCATCAGTCGAACTGGAGTTTGTTGATGTATCTGATCTTAGATAGTTTCGATCAGTATTCAAGCATATATCGGATAGCGAATTCAATATATGATCACTGGTATTTGATTTGAAATACTGTAGACTGGATTCTGGATGCATAATGTCGATTTCTCGCTGTATTTGATTAAGAGCCATTTGATCATAAGTAAGAGCCGTCGAATCGGCATGTAGAATTTCTTCCAAACTGAAAAATGAAAAATCATATTATTTTAGACTAAATAATATAAAGCTAAAAACGTACTGTTCCAAATGACATACTCTAAATTATCCAGTTCAGTTTTACTGCTTTTTATTTGGCACTCAATGGCTTGCTGATTTTCCATTTTTAGCATGTGTATCTCTTTGACAGCCCTACTCCATTGTTCTTTAAAGAAAGCTTTGCTCTTTTGAGCCTTGTCCAATTTTTCCTCAAGATTTTTTAATTGTTGTAATACGGATGTTGTTTGATCTGCAGTCAATGATGCTTTCTTATGTGCTTCTAATTTTTCAGTTTGATCACGCCGAATCTTTTCTAATTCATAGTTTTTCTCATTCAAAAGTTCGATTTGTGAAATTAAACTTCTGTTTTGTTCTTCCAAACTCATAAGCTATAAAATTGTAACAATTAAAATAAATGAAAAAAAGTTATAGAATTCATATGATATACTTTATAACTACTTTTGACGAAAATTCCTCTTGCATTTTTTGAAGAGCATCTTGCAACTGATGTAATTTTCGATCGTATTTCCACTGTAGCTCTTCGTTAGCTTGTATCAATTTTGTTTCTTTTTCTAAACTCTGAATTTTTCGTGTTCGCAAATCTTCAGTAGCTTTGCTCAAATTGCTAGCCAGAACTTTGCATTGTTCAACACTGGTTGCTAATTTCGATTCCAAACATGTACGTCGCCTTTGCCATTCCTCATTCAGCAATCTCAAGTGTATTTCCTCTTTTTTTCGCAACTTTATATTAAAAAAGTAAAATTATTATTCAGAAAACTTCATAATGATTCATAAGCAGCATAAAAATTGAAAGTATTGTATATAGTACCTCATCTTTGAACATCTCTTTCTGCCTTTCTTTCCAAGTTTCTAACTCGTCTACAATTTTATAAGCCAAACTGTTGTCCAATACCGTTTCTAAAAATATTATCAATTCATTGTAATCAATTACAAATTTATAATCTTGCATTTATTTATGGAGTAAAACGATAATATTCACCTGGTGCTCCATCCTGAATTCTATTCAGTGCTGAAAGATTATGATCCTCAAGAACCATAGTGATCTCGGCATTTCCGATTTCTTTACGTATATGGCAATCTACAAGTGAAGCTACATAATGACATTCTGGCTGCAATGTAATTTGTTGATTTAAAAATTAAAAATTATTGAGTCTAAATATTTTTTATGCGGTGTTACCTTTTCTCCAACAAACAATCTTCTGACATCCAAGGAAATTTGAGCAATACATTTTCTTTCACTAAGAGTTATATCACAAATATTGATTTTAGGAGCAAACGTAGTCAATAGTTGTTCTATTTCATCAGAAGGAGATATGAAATGCAATTTACACTTAACATCTTTTAATAGTATTGTTTGTTCAGCCATAATTGAAAGATTTTTACTGATAGCAGTAATCATTTCACCGTGAGGATGATAAAATCTGGAATGTATTAATTTTATTTTATTATAGTAGTTACTTCATTAGTTTCAATGATTTAAACAAAAAATAATTTACCTGAATTCAATATTTTTTACATCAGATTTAGAATCAAAAAACTTGATTGAGTTCAAATGAACATTCAAACAGTAACTATTATGATTACTTATAGGTTTAGAGACATTTTCCATACTACGATGCAACCCATTATTCATTGAGGAGGTATTTTTGTGATGTGGAGGTCTTTCAGTAAAATGAACAATTTTTTCCAACGACGATACGCTCGGTATTCTACTGTGATACTTAAAATTAAAAAATTAAAATATATTGCAATAAAACAAATAAAAGAATCCTTTCACCAGTAAATAATTACTTACATTCGAATGGCTCTTTTGTCCTTCAAAATAATTATTTTGTTTTGGTAGTGAAACGGGATTACTCTGTGCTAATTGTAACCTTGGTGAGTAATGATAAGTAGATGCATTTCTTTCACTGATCATATCCTTTGATTCTATGCTTTGCAATTGTATATGGATTATCAAACTTGGTAATTTATCAATTTCTTCGCCTATAAAGAAAAAAATAAACAATTGAGTTTGAAAAAAAGAAGCAGGTATAGTAATTCTAAAGAATCTAAATTACCTCCTCTTCTATAATCTCCCTTACTTTCCTTAGAATGGACATTCTTAAAGACACAATAATGATCTAATGCAGAAGTAGCATTTTTGTTCATTTGCCTGAATTCCTGAAGACTACTTGTAGTTATTAAAAACCGCAAATCAACTTCTGATTGCCCTATCGTAAAACCTTTGTGCTTCAATTTGACAAAAAAATGTGGCTTTGTGTACAGATAGTTCATGAGAACAGTCATAGATGTCCTTATTTTAATAATTATTCTTTCATTTATCAATAGCTTATCGGATTCTGGTCTAAATGGCTTAAGTTTGATTATGGTATCAAAAACATTGTAACTGAAGACAAAATCATTATTTCCATTTTCTTTAAATTCCTGATTCAAGTAATTTAAATTAGTTGCAGCTTCAGTGATGATATTTAATAGAAATATGTCATGGCAAGTTTCTAATGGACCCAGTTGTATTAAACGTTCATCTTCAAGCCACACAGGTGCAATATCTGAATAAATTGATTTAGGTAATGCTTCTTCCTAAAGCATATAAATTTATGAGTATAGATAAAACTGATTATGAATGAGCAGGAAAAAAATACCTTTACATTATTAGATTTGTTGATTTTTTCTTTGATAATTAAATAAAGCAGCAACTGCGGTTTACAGTTGTTAAAGTCATTCCTCACTCCTAGTATATTATGCCAATTTGTTTTGATATTTGCTTCATTATCACGATGAATGATTTGGGCACACCGCACGCTAAGTAAAATATATCCAAGTTTTTCTCGACTGCCATTGTCATTAACAGCATAACATTCAACTTTTATTGGAGTTTGATTACATCTCATTCTGTAACAAGTAATATGGTTACTTATGACACCTGCATAAACTTTGTTCATTGTTTGTTAGTGTACCTACTTTCTCAAAGCATTCTTGTCCGTATCCCATATTAAATCAGTAGCGTACTGTGGATTACAATCTGGTTGAATTTTTTTACTTTCAAGACAATGACCATTTAAAGTTGCTATAATGACTGTTGGCTTCAGGACTCTGTCAAAATGATTTCCTAAAATAAATTTTAACGTTTTTTTTAATTTTGATAAGTATTTTTAACAATAAAACCGTATGAAATTACTTGTTGATTAAATACTTTTCCTACAATACAGATGTTGTATTTCAAGTGTACACACCTATATAAAGCGAAATTTTGAGTACTACAAACTCTACTATTTGCATCCTATATAATAGCATAGTTAAGAGGCACAATATTATAATAAAAAAATTTTACTTATTCATAGAGTTTCAATTCAAATGATAAAGCAAAACACATTATTGTCGTGTTTCCCGCTAAAAATTGCAACGTACATATATCAACAAGTGATTTAGGTTAACTTGAGTAAAATCACGTCACATTGCTTACCCTCTTTTACTCCCAGAATAAGTTGTAAATTTGGACTCGTGAAATCTTCCATTATTGATCACAGCATTTGTACAAAAGAATATAAAAATAAAACATCAAAACTTGTAAAATTGTGATAAAAACCCGACACGGTCTAGACAGATAATGCTCGCGTTGCTATGGTTACGGCGTGTCAACGCCATTTTTGGCGCCAATTCGGTGTTATTTTAAAGTACAAGTTATTTTCCTTTTTAAGGGTACAGTGGCGCCAAAGATTAACGTGTTATTGATTATATTAATAATAATCAAATGACGTGGCGAAAATTGGAACTGAGCTAACCGAGGAAAAATACCTAAATACCCTACATTACTCTTATGGGAGGTCTGAACAAGGCGAATATAAATATATAGGTATTTTCATGATATTTATAGCTTGATCTCCGTCGGTAATTTTTAAAACTTGCATATTGTATACCATCATTTATATATTTGCACGTTACAGTTAACAAAATCTAAAGAAACATTTGATTTAAAATTTATTTATTTATTCATGAAAAATTTACAAAAAAAAAAAAGAAAAATTACGTTACCAAAATAATTAGTCAATAAGTAAACGCATGTAGGTACAGCTAATAACTTATATTTAAGTACAATGCTAATAAACAATTATTTGTTTTTTTTTTTCGTTAAACCACAACAAACTTTGAGCAGAATATCAGCTGTCAACAAATGAAACTCCGGTTTGTCAGTTACGTCACTTAAGTTTTCAACAATAAATTCGATTGCCTTCTCCTTCAGCTTATCCATACGAAGTCCGTCGGCGAATTGGAGACAATTAACAACGTTCTCGACGCTTAAATTTGTTGTCATTGTCTTCTCGCACGTGTCCTTCAATTCATACAGTGCGTATTTATCAGCTGCAACCGCGAGTTCGCCGGCTAAAGTATCCATATTGTTCACTTTTCCAGTGTAAACAAACCGAATCATTTCCACGAGAACGTCGTATTTGATATCATCAATTTCAACAGTTTGCATCTGCCTCTCCTTCATCTCAGCGTCGAACATCGCGGCGAAGACTGAACTGCTCTTTGCGAGTATGCACTTGTGAACCTTCAAAGTTTTACCTTCCGAAATAAGAGACATGTCACTAAAGGTGCTGTCATTGAAAAGAGCCTCGTATTTTTCGATCACTCTGAATTGAGATACAACAGAGCTGAGTACATCTTGATCTTCTCTAAATACTAATGCTTCGTTGTGTTTCACTTCTTTATTCGCTTCACATGAAAGCATACTTATCTCACATAAAATAGTCATTTTATCGTCAGTTAATATGTGATTACTTGGGTTTACGATAAAATCTCGCGATATAAACTGTTTATATCCCCATCCACCTGATGCGCAAAAAACCTGATTCTGCATAGTTCTATTGACTGCTGCATTACCTCGATCATTGAGAAGTTTTAAATTGCAAACTGCTTTGATTTCTTTGTTGACGTACACATAAAGAGATAAGTAGCCTTCGCTATCTGGGGTTTTTCCTCTAGGGTACAACCTCAGAAACCATACGACGTCGTCACTGACACTTGGCACCATGAATTTCGGCGATTCAAAATAGTACTCTACCTTCTTGCATGTGTCCAATATGCTAAATCCGTGGATCTCCCACATGCATTTGAACGAGAAAACGTTGATACTTCCAAAAACCTCTGCTGCAGCCATCTTTCAATATACTAGCATCAGCGATCTATAGGTATGTACGAATAATGAATTCATTAGAATGATAAAACAATCGCGTTTCGTATTTACCATATGCAAGTACCGCGATAATTACCTTTATGATGTTAGCAAGTTTCTTAAGTTCGTTGCTTCAAAAGTATATCTGCAGATCTGCACAAAACATAAGTATACGCCGGAAGTTAGAGTGAGAACGTGAGAAGCATGTAGTGGCGCCCAGAAAATCCAGAGATTTATGTGATGGCAATCAAACGAGGTGGCGAAAATTGGAACTATGCATTAGGTAGGTAGTTGAGCGAGTTGAGCGTAGCTGCGCCGACGCAGTTGTTAGCTTCCCCCTCCAGTCCGCTGCTACATGCTGGCTGTACGCTGATTGGATATTGCTCTGTTCTGTTCAATCCACCTACCCCACGCGCCGTGAGGCCCGTAAGTTACATACTTAATCAGAAAATGTCCTTTCGAAAGGAATACGTCGGCAAATCGGAGAAAGGCAAGCGAATGCAACACGAATGTAAAGACTAAATTTAACACCAAAAGCCCTAAACCCGCACCTACCTCACACATGTCGCGATTTTTAAAACAATACGTCGGCACATATATATATTGGATGAAGGCGAGCGAAATCATAACGTGGAGTACTTATTATATTCTTTAAAAAGAAGATATTTTATTAAAACGTATTTTCTGCCTGCAGATACAATTATTTATAAATTTTATACGTACATACATCAAGTTAATCACTGAACATGAAACTTTTTTTAAAAATTTCTAATTTTTTCATATTTTTGAAGAATTTTAAAATTAGCCGCATCGCCGATTAACGCAAAAAGATTTGTATACAAAAAAAAAAAAAATAAAACAAGTCTTGTTCGTTAGAATACATAAACGATTTTTTTTTGTTTTTATATAGAATATATACAATTTCGATTATAGCTACAGCTATATACTACAAAATGAAATAGCCCTACTGGTTCAAGCTTTGCTACAGCAGCTCAGTATCTTAAAAAAATCACAATCCTTCATATAAGTCATTACTTCATGCTGCAGAATTTCGTATATCGTCGGGCGCTTTATGATTTCGCAGATTACAAAAGTAGACACGTCAATCAGACTATTCCGGGACATTGTCTCGATAAATTTATACCTGATTCGCGCGCAATAAATCGGAAAGGAATCGTTACATTTGCTGTTGAAAAACGTCTTTACCAGCTCGAAGTTTTCCGAGTATTCAATTAATTTTGCTTGATCTGCCGAGAGCACGTCCCAGAAAGACACGTTTTTGTAGAATTTCATCTTCTGCATCTGTCTCAGCTGCTCTTCGCAGAGCCTCAGGTAACGCCTCGCCTTCTTGATATATCGGTTGAACACTCGCTGATTTACACCGACAATCGGTACTCCCATCATCTGTTTTCTGGCAATTTCGGCAATTATGTCCTGCAGCCAGGGACTGTCCAACGTTACCGCTCGGTAGAGCGAGGTCGCCTCAGAGCTTAGGATGTCGAGGCCGAGATCGAAGTAGAGCCAGGCTAGCTCCGGGTCGTGCTTATTGCCTCTTATCAGCAGATCGAACGACGTGAGTCCCTCGTCGCCGTCGCTGCGAAAATCGGCGCCTAATTTCAGTAGCATTTTGATGGCTTTGTGATTCTGGACATTGGGATGAGAAGCCATCAGCAGAGGTGTGTCGTCCCAATTGTTGTGCGAGTCTATGTCTATATTGTTCCTCTGAAATACTTCAATCACATACTCCATTACACCAGGTTGGCTATTCATCACAGCCCAGTGCAGGCAAGAGTTTCCCTGATACGACGAGCGAAAGTTTAGATCGCCGTTGGCCTCGTTCACTAAAAGCTTCACTGTTTCGAGGTTGGCCAACGCAACGGCGTCCTGAATGGTCCGCATGTCAGAAGGGCCAAGCTTCGCTCCGTAGGACACCAGCAGTCGTATCAGCTGGTAACACCTGTCTACGTCGGTGAACCACCTGGCATCCATCGCAGTGAAGACTGATATTAACGGAGTTCGGTCGATACCGTCTAATGCATTGGCATCTGCATTATTCTGCAGTAGTAAGTTTACCATCTCCACATCTCCCTTGTAACAGGCCATCTGCAAGGCTCGATAGTTGCGTATCGTAGGCATGTTCACGTCGACGCCGTTACTTATCATACTTTTGGCCACATCCAAATCGCCGAGACCAACGATCAGCGGGAATGGAGTCCTAGCTTTTATAAACTCCAGACCGATGTCCTCCTTAGATAAAGGTATATTCAGCATTTCCAGGTAGACTCTCTTCAGTAAGTTTGAAGAACGATAATGGATTATGTCAAAATAGAGATGATGCAGTTCGTGTCCGTTCATATCGGCAAATTCACTTAAAGCGCGACGATATGACATATCGGAGGGATGACTAATGGGTGGACGCACAATTTTTCGTATACTTATATGCCAAGCTTTTCCGTTCGTCGCACGCAAACTGTCCGTTGACCGTCTGTTATATTAATCAAGTAGAGTCCACACTATAGGCCGAGCTGCTTCTTATTTCGTTGACTGCTTATATACTTTGAATTGTCGGTTGGCCTCCAAAACAGCATCAATTTGTCCGAGTTTGGCTGCATAAACGTGAGAGATAACAGCAGCAATGAATTGTATCAGCTGTAAAGAAATATTGAATATAACGCTTGTATCTTGAAGTATAATATGGAAAATCTATAACTGCGATTGAATGGTTTGACGGGCTCTGTTGTAACGCTACTTACAAGGTCTCCCAGTAGACTGATCTTTGCGATCGAGGGTTGTATAGCGTCCCTTTTGCTTGCATTCTGTTATTCATCATCCCCCCACTTTTGCACACGGTTTGGGCCCAAAGCTCTCTCTCTCTCTCTCTCTCTCTCTCTCTCTCTCTC
>UCQR01027251.1:0-22551 GCA_900474235.1 Cecidostiba semifascia | reverse complement strand
AATACACACTGAATGATGAGTCATGCGCGCGCGCGTTGCACGTTGAAGAAATAAACAGACAGCCTGCAGCCAGCGGAAGGAAAGATAATGGTCGAAGGAGAGTAAAAAGACTGAAAAGAAAATTGTTTACTTATAAGCATTATATACAAATGAAAGAGAGTGAGAAGAGAACGACTGTGCAGTAGTCTATCGAAGTAACACGACAATTGCGCGGTCAGCGCAGGACAATCGAGTCAATCTAGGAGAAAAACATTAGCGTTTTCATGATTCTTTTTTCTAGCCATCAGGTTGTTGTTAGGCTATTTTTCAACGCTCATTAAGTCGTCCTCTCCGACTGACTCATCCGAACAAAGGATTTGCCGGGAAAAAGCAATCAAAGTCCTTGAATCCAGTGGGTATATATATACACCTTACCCATTTCCGCCGGATCTTCTTCTTCCTCGTTCGTCGCGTGCAGCTTATAAATTGCTAAGCAAAATCACCTCGATTAGCTGCGCCGCAAATTTATATATTTAATCATTCTAAACTGATGATTTTCTGCTGCAGCTAAGAGTCGTAAACAGTGTATTGCATTAAATCGAAATTGCTCGTGCTTTTTTCCAATTATATATAATTTCAATATAAAAGTATGCGTATGTGTACATGTAAGACTGTAAAAATTTATTGAAAAGAATGCGTGTATACAAAGGACTGACACATTTGTCTCTGTGGTCCTTAGGGTATATATACCAACGGTCTGGAACTATGACGGAGTAGCGTGACTGAGTCGTTGCTTGAAGCACGCGCGCAGTCAAGTTCACGACTCTCTCATCATTGTCTATCCTCAATGACAAACTTGCACTCTGATATTACTTTGATGTTTAAAATGGACGTGCTATTATTATTCGACAATTTCTCAAACTTTCTTTTTCCTTTTTAAGCGCGCCTCACACTTCTCTATCCTGAGAGACTGTAAAAAGTGCCAAGAGTTTATAAGTATTTTTAAAAACAAATGCTAGCATGTAAGGCAAAGTTCAATAATTCGTAGCTTTGTATTAAAAAAATAATAAGATTGTACATATTGAATTGAATGTTTTGACATACAGCTGATACATATATATTTCGACGGTCCGTATATCGATCTAGATTCGATCTTGTCTCCCGTCATCAATATTATGATACCACCCAATTTCGTATTACCATATATCGCTCATCAAGTTATAGTTTTTTTACATGATGGGAGTATCAGTCAGGTCAGAATTTTAATCATTCGATGCTTACCCAACTAATTTATTACAATATAGCGAGTAAACAAAAACGCATCACATCACATAGACGACACACTGTAATCATAAAACCACACACAACTTTTTTAAGAGATGACGATCTCGATTCTCGATAAAAGCTCGGGTTTAACCATATCATCATCAATAAAAAAAAATGATTAAGTATCCAACAAAAAGCAGCGGCATCATAAGGGGGGGTTATTAAACCCACGATTAATGAATTCGTAAGAACCGTTTTATACGCGGCAAGAAGCGTCGGCATTGAAAGGAATTCGCTTCGCATCAAGCACCTCGACGCTGTACATAGAGTCGAGCCATTCATGCGTATCCTTCTTGATTTGCAGTATTCCGCTCGTGCGCGTATATAATATATAATACATGCTGCAGGCCTGGCTAAAAATACAAACCGTTACGTCGTTCAAGCCTGTCATTAAACTCACACGCGTTGCTGTTGCAGCTTCTCTCCTTAAGGATTATAGCTTTTACTTATTATTTTTCTTCGCTTCTATCTCGCGCACATTTATAGGCTCTTCTACGGTCTCATATATACATACCACCGGTTTAATTGATGAGTGTAACATACCGAGTACTAGCATTAGTCAGCGACAATAGGTCAAAGACAGCTCGAGAACCGCTATAATACCATGATTCTCGTCTTGTCTATACTGTGTAATTTTCAAAATTTTTGCATATAAAAGTCGAACGAACGTTAAATAAAATTTCGACCTCTTTGATCTGTTTCAGCAACGGTGGCGATAGCAAGCACCGTACAGATCGAGTGTGCGAGCGAGTCGATAATCGTGCACATATCGACCGAAGGAAACACAAACTTCCACGGCCTCGTGTATCCCAGAGGCCTGTCGAAGAATAGCTCATGTCTGCACGAGTATAGGAGTCAAGCAGCTCCAATCACGTACAGTTTGCCGCTCAGGTCCTGCAACACCATGCCCTCCGAACTGGTGAGTCTATTTTGCGCAATTATCTTTATATCTATGCGTACGGAATGTAAAATTCGATCTATACAAGTTCTTCGCTGGGACACACTTTGTTTTCTTGTGAGAAATTCTTTGCGTCACCTGCACCAAAACGTGCGACTAATCAAGAGAAGTGAAAGACGCAAAAAAAACGTGACTCTTGTGTAGAGTTTACTTGTTGTATAGGCAAAAACCTTCAAATTTCTTACGTATACATACTGGACGTGCTATACCGTGGATTAGGTATAGATAATTCCGGTGAAAGCGCGATCTTTTGAAATAACACATTCACTATATGTAGCGACGCGTGATCATGCTTATGACCGAAGCTATTTCAAGTTTGATAGCTCTCGATTATTTCATTTGCGCATGCAGGTTTTGCAATGTTATAATGAGACGTTCTTTTTTCTTCGACGAGGCGCGAAACTCGTTGACGGAATGCATATTATAAAAAAAAAAAAAAAAAATGAAATATGCACTAGCCGGTGAAAGTGGTGCACACACTAATTGTTTCGCTATCTATAATACACTTGCGCACGAAGGAGCTTTGTTTCAAGTCGCGTATATAATAGTTGCAGCATCCATACCATATACGCCGGCATTCAAAAACACATGCGCTTACGGTAGTTGGTCTACTATATAGTCTGGGCACGTACAAATGAAAAGCAAACAGCATTCGCAAGACCGATTATATAATATCACGCGTGTGCAGTACTGTGTTATTCAAACTTTTTATGCAATATATTCCCGAGAAAAAAACCTTATCTGTATATATATTGAACGAATGCATTGTGTATAGGAGGTCTCCAACAGCATATAAATTATACATATATAGTATATAGCGGTAGCAATCATCATATATATAATTTAAACACGTGGGCGTATACCAGCAAATATTCCGCGAAAATTCGCAGTTTACCATCACCCCGCGGACGTAGATGGACGCATCAAGGAGTATGTTCTTCTCCCGCGTCGTATAGGGTATATATATATCTCGTGTAACGAGCGAATCGTGGGCCGATGTGTCTGTGAGATTGCTTCCTCTCTCGGCTGTAGCATAACTGGACCCGTTATGTGACCGACGCTGTGAAGCCTCTATATATACTGCTATGCTAGCTCTCCGCAACTCCTTCTTATGTTATTTGCGATCCTCGCGCGCGCGCGCGCGCATCCGCTGCTGACGCTGATGTTCAAAACGCTCGGCTGAACGACCTCTCTAACGGACTGTTATTTCTTAGTTTTTTTTTTTTTATGGTTGAAAGCTACGTTGCTGCGATGTCTGGGGATTTGTTCCCTTCAGTGCGCGTCGGTGTTTATTGCCTAATTGAATTTTACTTTGGGAATGACAGATGTATAAATATATTCTTTTGATGATTCATATATATAAGAATGATTGATCCGACTGTGTAGACAGCGTTTTTTTTTAGTCGATTGTAAAAAAAAGTGTTGTATAGGCAACAGAGACGCAAACGCTTTTAGCAGAGAGATGATATTTATCAAAGGATTAAGATCTGAGGCAGTTGAAGGTTAAGGTGTAATTACCACGTGAGGATTCCATTTCCTGTGTTTCTTCCACATCACTCTCTCTCTCTATCTCTATATGTGTGTATATGTATACATATATACATTATACCGTTCTATATGAGCTGGCGCTCGAGGCTCTCTGCAGCCGATTAAATTTTAGCCGTTGCGTAAATTCTATCAGATATCATCAGATGACTCGAGTAGAATTTGAATTAATTCATATAGAGTTACATAAGGATGTATTAGTGGTATAGTCCAAAAAGTGAAAAGGATTATTAGCCCGCAGCGTTATATGGATGCTGATGGTCAGAGCGTTATCTAACCCTCGTATAAAAGTCATTCATTGAAACTATGATAATATATATACACCTTCTGTATACAATAAACGGAGAAAGGCAATGAGCTATAAATAGTGCATAATAGTACAGTGCGCAAAAAAGATCTTATACATATGCGATAATAATAGCGATAATCAGTGATTTTCAGGGTCTACCGCGCGCAAGATGAACTTGATAATATATTCCTCGCGGCCTTTGACCTCGGCGCGGTGTGTGAGGAGTAGGAGTTTCATTTGCTGTATACAAGTCGTTGAGCACAGGAAATTCCGAGGTCGCAGAGGGGGTTGTTCGACACCACGAGATACGGCACTGCGCGAACATTCAGATTTTGCTGCGGGCGATTGTTATATTCGCATGTGTTAGACACTCATATACACAGGCGCGAGTGTGAAAGTAGCGGCGAAATGCTTTATACGATTATTACTTACGGAAAGTTGGACTATATCCCTGCGGTTGTTTCTCGTCGAGTCATGCTTCTTCTCTATATACCATCGCTCGTAAATTATTTCGAGTTTTTGATCGATTTCTAGATTTCGTCATGATATATGGAGAAGAAAGATTCGCTATACGTTAGCTCATGCGTGCAGAGTCTAATTGTATTTTTTCAAGAAGTATTGCTGTTCGATAATGATATCAATTTCAATGTACTTAAACACTAATAATAAAGTAGGATAGAGTGACAAATTATATAACATTATAAGCATTAATATGACATCAAAATCAAAGGCAAGCGTGGCGTGCAGCAGTAAGCATATTAGTCAAGCTAAATTGCTTTCGTTCATAATATATTTTTCGCGGTCTCAATCCGTTCTATAATACACGAATTTCTTACTGCTTCTGTTGGAACGTATATCAGTAATAACGAAGCATCGCGTCATGTTCCAAATAAGGTATATGAATCCCTAAGAAGTCCTGCCTATACTTATTAAGAATCTTCTCCAGCATGAGAAGGAGCTTCGGTGGAACGAATACAACTTCTATACATGCGATACTCTCACGCACTGCATTATTATATAGCATTATAGCTGAATAAAAAAAAACCGCCAACCCTGGCATCATGCAAAATCAGATAGTATCGCCAAGTCATATAGTATAGACGTAAAACAGAACAGATTTGGACTGGCCTTTCCCCCACCGCTCGAACTTTTCGGCTCTCTATTATAGACTCGGGCTGGCGTAGATAGGTGGCGCATAGGCACTTTCCTGTTTCCCTTCATCATACTATCTGCGCACAGAATGTATATAATATAGCGGTGTGCAGTTCATGACAAAACTGATTTCTTGGGCCAGATGCTTGAGAGCCGCTCATCTTATAACTGTCTCTGAACTGTTCCATCTGATCCTGCCTTATGCAAATCATATACCAAATGTTTGAGGTATATAGTATAATGATAGATTCGGAACGAATCGGTAAGAACTATACGCTATATGCATCATTCAGCACTATCCCCAACCATGCAGCCATGATCTTGAACACATCATCAGAATATATTTCAGACCATAGTTTCAGTATACACGATGAGAAATTGACGCGAAAAATAGCAATGAAAATGCGTATACATATTAGACATCTATGCTCCGTCAAATATACAGCGGCTGATACATTGTCATCATCATCTCGACATAAGAAAGCTGCAAGATCCATCAGGCGGCATTATAATTCAGCATACGCAAAATGAATCGTCGCTTCCCTCGGAAAGCGATGACCATTTGCAGTTGTATAATCGTCGTGGTGGGGCCCGCAGTATAGCATTACATCAGCTCTTCAAGTTTTCGCAATACTTGCGGCGAAGAAAAGCCGATGAATGGAAAAGGATGCTGCCGACAGCGACACACGCAGCTTATAGTCCGTCGCCGAGTGTGTATGTGTGTGGGTGTCAGTGACGCGATCTCGCTGCCCACGCCCGCGAATTATAAAAGTAAAAGTCAGCAGTTATATATTTGCGAGAGGTGTATATATGTATGTATATACTCGATACGAAGGCGCCAGCGTCTGTATCTCTGCGAGTCTTGGAAAAGGGGGACTGTGTGTGCGCGTATGGCCTTGTGTCTCCATGAGAAAGCTAGACATGGACAGTTTAATGTTATCAGTTTGCGGTCTGAGTGTATTATAAAGGTAGATTGCAATAGCTTTAAGCTCTCGTTTGGATTTTCGACCTGGAAATAGGAGAATTAGCGAATGTTGCAGTTAAAAAGAGATCATTGCGAAATGTAGGTTTATTACGCGAGTAAGTTGATTAAATAATGTCTATCGACTATATACTAGCTTGGTATATTAGGAAGTGTGGAGAACGAGTCCGATTCGACATTTTTTCCCAGATTCTTCCTAGAATTCAAACATATACGTATATGAAGTTTCGCAATCCTGATGAAATTGAATAACAAAAAAAAAAGTATGTCAAGAAGTATAATGTACAAGCTCATCCAATTGAAATTCAAATGATCGACACTCGAGGCACATATACGTTCGACAAGAAGATCGAACCCGCTACTATATTACCCGCGTAAATTACGTGCTATTTTCACGCGGATAATTCTCTCTCTCCTCTCTCCTTTTATAGGTAAACATCACGGCGTAAACGATGAGCATCCTTGTTTTCGATCGACACGTAATACTCGATGAGTCTTCTCATCTCGTCTTTCAGGGGCAAAAACTTGCACGCACTTGCACTTGTTTACGCCGCAATGACGTTACGTAGGAGTTTGTGCTGGTTTCTTTTTTTCGCCGCGCGAAACAAGACCACGTGCCAAAAATGGTCAAAGAGGCGAGATGACGCGTATAGACATGTATTTTATACTGTCGTAACGAGAGGACTTTCTCCCGCCGTTTAAAAGCGCGCCAAGCGGCGTCGTCGTCTGCAAAAATGGACAAGCTCATATATATACTATTGCTGATACTTATAATCAAGCTACACGACCACTTAGAAATGGAAAGAGATTCCGGAGAGACTCATCGTTCTGTGAAATTTGAAATTTTAAGAGACACAGATATAACCTTGAGCTGTATAGCCTTCGAATGCTGCATTTGAAAGATCGTCGTCGTGACCTTTTATGTCTGTTCGGACTGATTTCTCGTGTATATACCTATTATAACATTTAATTGATTCAGCTTGGATTATAAATAGATTCTGCGTACGTACGCGTTCAAGATTACGATTCTAGTATAACAAAATGACTGATATACAAAATATTGTAAAAAGAAAATCGTGGAATTCTCAGCTATGTTGATCTTTCAGTACAGATAGCATATACAAGTAAGCAATATCAGCGTGTATATATACAAGTATGTGTGCAGTGCAATTAACGCAAATCTAATTCAGTCTTAATTGGAGACAGAGAACAACTAGCTCTCTTGGTATGCAAGAGCATTCGCATAGTTCGCCCTTTGAGTTCTTCCTTCGAGTTCTTAATCTATATAACAACGTGTATATGAATGCGTGCGGCTTTCCTGGGTGCTTATCTACTTGCGAATTAATACGACTACAGAAGACTCATGCATAAACATGGACTTTATACTGCTGTAGTATATATTTATACGCTCTGCGATTATGCGGTACAATTTAACAGCACAATTATTACACGCAGAAAATATAAAGTTATGGAATTTACGGCTAGTGCTCTATAACGTATTTTCCGGAATCCCGTTGAAAACATCGCTGTGGAAAGTACGTCCTTTTTAAAATGAGAAGACGATACATACAAGTCTCGTACTATAAATGAAGATATATATTTCTCGTTATACAGGCAATTTAAAAAAATAATCTTTTACCGACGCCGGCACTTCCTGATTTTCCGAGCTTTAACACGACGAGTCGCACGTTTTCGAAGACGATAAAAGCTCGCGAGTCTCGCATAGTGGAATTTCTCCCGCTTCGACATACGTCGCCATCGATCCACGGCCATCTTGACGATTCCAATACCAGCGCCTACATTCGGCATCCAGCGTTGATATCTCCGGCGCAGCTCGTAGAAGTACTGTACGAAGGCATGGGTCGAACGGCAAGGATTTTTCTCTCTGCTTCGGTCGTCGACTAATGATGTGTTCGGACGATTTGCCAGCCGGTTCATCCTTTTATTTTCTCTTGATCGATACTTGATTTATAATATCTACAACTTTGTGTAATACAAATAATTTATGCTATTATTCGTGTGTGTGTCAACACGCATGTTTTACGTGTTGATATGTGCGCGCAAACAAAATCAATATCGTTGCGAGCAACTTCAGTTCGATAATACTTATAATTTAGAATCGCAAAAAAAAAAAATGGAATGCGAATATGCATTATAATTCTCACGAAAGAGTTCAATCGCCGACTCTATTTTTGGTCGACATCACAGAGTTATGAAAGCATACTTGACAAATCAGCGGGAGACAAATTTCGCAACTCTTATACAGCCGTTTTCTGACCCGCATTACACAATTCGGCATTTTTCGTCAAATAGGATATTTGCAAAGCGGCAAGAATTGCGAGTTAGAATTATACTAGAAGTATATATAGTATAGTATATATATAGCAGCTGCAGCGAATAAATACATTATTAAAAGTGATATCATAGCTCATGTATATACGTAAAAGGCATGCGCTGCGGGGATGCGCGCAGATGATGTTTATTGCGCGCTTTCCTCTCCGGCGCAGTCCTTGTGCTGCACACATGCGTGGCCTTGCGTCGATTCTCCTCTCGAATTGCACTCTGCACGCGCTGATACTTATTATACTGCGTGTTATAGTAGTCTATATAGATGCGGTCACGCGATCCGTGAGCAGCGGTGCGTCTGATTCGCGCAAATCGTATAAATCATGTAATATACGATACGGGAGACACGCAAAAACTCGAGAGAGCTTCTCGTCTTTCTCGTTTCTTATATATTATACATTATATGCTATATTTTCTTTTCTCTCATGTTACTTGAGTATGTATTAGTCGTTATATATTAGGAAATTATCGTTTGGTTACGCACGACCGACTTCTGCTGTGTTTCTTCTCTCGTTATTGTCGCTCTTTTGCGAGAGAGAGACGAGAGACTTTATGCTCTACTGCGATTATAAATTTAATTATCCGACGCGCGTCGCGTTGGCGTTTAGAGATTGACTGGCAGTAGCTTTTATCGTATATACTGATGGGCAAAAGTGCCTCGTTAAGTTGATAACTTATTATATGGTGGTGTAACTACTTGCTTTATTTTATGTGGATCATCAAGATGAAATTTTGTAATATGTTATTCACATGAATATACAGGAACTCTAAAATAAGTACCGCGTGCACTGGTGAGGCGCAGTGAATGAGGGATGTTAATCGTGAAGAAGATCAATCAAGATATACACACGATCATGAATTTGGCATTAGACTTAATCTCATATGGGTAATCAATTAGATGGAGAAATTAGTTCTAAATTTGATTGTAATATGGACGGTGTGCAGCTGCTTGCGATAAAATAATAGACGGCTTTAAAACCACTTGAAATCCAAGGAAACATCCTGGGATAGCAATAATGATCAAGTGAAAAAATATATTGAGGTTCATAGGCTCAGGCAGTTATAGCAATGAGCAGATCGAGCAGCAGACCCAAGAAGGCTGTTTTAGGATAGGTGACACACCCATCTATATATATGCAGTATGCGTGCATTAAAGTGATAAGGGAAAAAGGAAAGTGCATATGCGCCACCTATCGCCGTTAGCCAGAGTCCAGAGAGCCGTAAAAGAAACTGTTTTTTTACGGCTAATACTATGGATTGGTGCGAAATAAGTACTATACATAGCTGATTTCAAATAATAATTGAGCGATAACGACAACATCTTCTCGATAAGAGCATTTCATCTAAAAGTTATACGTATATGCATTATGGTTAACAAAAGCAACAGGTGCTCCTGGTAGGCGGCCTCTTCTTCGAAGGATCGATCGACTTTCTGATTCTTACAATCTTTTCTTTTTTATTGAGAGAAACGCAGTGTCCTGTATAGACATGACAACAAAATCAAAATTGAACTTTTTTTGTTTTTAATAGATTGCATTCGAGAATGCTAATTTTTTTTCTCACGATCTTAAAAATCTCGCTGTACAGACTGCGTATAGACGTACGGATATTATAGATAAATGCAGCGATAACGCAAACTGCTTAGATTGCTGTGAGAAAGAGTGTTGAAACGATTGCCTCTTCTTTTGTTCGAGAACCATATTGCTAAATTATATATTTTAAACAACTTTTCGCTTTCTAAAATTATTCATTAACTTGAATACACTATAATAACATTTTATTCAAACTCGATGAAAGGATAATTAAAAGAAAAAGCAAAATAAAAAAAAAAAAAAGAAAACCATCACTGCTCTCGAAGCCAGAATTTCTGTATATAAACTCTTCTCACAAGAGTGAAAATACAAGGAGAGGCGCTAATCACGTCGGGATCGCGTGAGCGATTAAACGCGGAGATTCGTGAGAACAAGTGCGCGCGGGTGAGAGCGCGCTGTATATATACATATATACCGACGACGTGGACAAAAGAGTTGGTCATCCGAGATCGAACCGAGATCTCTTGCTCTGGACGCTCTCCGCGGTCGAGGTGTATACTGTGCTATACACACAGCCGGCCGTAAGTAAATGAACGGCTTGACTTTCTCCTATGTCTTTTCCCTTCTGCTGCTGCTGCTGCTACTGCTATACTGTTGTTGTCGTTTCCTCTCGAGGACCAAGTGTATAGCAGCACACATACTCTCGTGTGCGACGCATGTGCAACCGATCTCTATATATATGAACAATAGCTGCTATGTCGATCCTGTATATAATTATATACCGCACGAGATATAGCTGCTGCAATTTTCCGGCCGAACCAAGCCAAGATTCTCTCTCTCTCCCTCTCTCTCGCTGAACAATGCGAAATTGCTGTGCGAAATCTTCTGCGCAGCGCGTTCTATCCACTCATTTGCCGGATTAGAGATTTATTAAATGACTCTTTGTTGTCCGCCTCGTCACTTTTCACTGCGCGGTGATATATCGCTCGCTCTGTTATTATACACCGCTAATGAAATCGAATTCCGACGGTTCGGCGAGACACGATCCATAATATATCGATTGAAAAACTCTTTAAGCGCGTCTTTAAGATATCTCTTTCACAGTCTTGCGCTTTTGAAAGAAAATTGAATGTTTGCGTGCATATGTGTATATCCACGCGCGAGCGATTCTCTCATTAGGTGAAATTCTTCCGTAGACATCAGTGCAGCTCGCTATACGGTTTTTCTTTTTAATTGCTTGCTATATACTGCAGGATCTTTTCGCCTATAGTCGAGGCTAATTTCTTGATTGAAAAACGCGCTCAGCGCGCCGTGCGTTCGCACGACCTTGTCGCAAAAAAAAAGTAAGTAGAAAAGGCTTGAACAATAATAGAAATATTGTTTTCCTCTTGTTTTTGCTGCTGCTGCTGCTGCTGCTGCGCTCGAGAGATCTTCACTCATTAGCATTATGACTGCTGGCCGACGAGATAGTAGACACGATAATTAAACGCGTTAAATAAAGTATAATTATTGCCGGCACTTTTTTTGTCCGCTTTTTACTTTTTTCTATAAATAGGCACGATCGGAAAAATAAGCTTGTCGTGTACTGGCCTCGAGGTGTGAAGAAGAATAGAAGAAAATCATCGTTGAATATATCGAACTTTCAGATCTTGAAAAATATATCCAAACGAATATTTTCATCGATCTAAACATCATGTTCTATTTGAAGCTTAAGATATAAATCAGGTCGAACGCACGCTTGGAATCCGCATTCGATCGTAAAAAAAGGACGCACATACACACGCACATATCCAACTGCTTAACGAGCCAGTTTATCATGTCGGAAAATGCAGATACACGAGAGCACGCGGCAGAAGAAGAGGCGCGCAGAGAGTGAGAGAGAAGAGAATTTGATAAAGAAGAAGATGAAGAAACGAGGGGGGACACTGCAACAGCATGCAATCGCACCTACCGAGCGATAAAGCTGCAGTAGCAGAAATCGAACAAAAGTCGCGCTGTGTTGCTGCTGCTGCTGCTGCTCCGCGTATAGTTGCTTGATCTCAAGGTCAGCCGAGGACAAACCGGTACCAGTATACATATACGATGCAGTGGCTTCGCGCGAGGCTGTATACGTATATATTCTTATATATGTATAATACAGAAAAACAGTATATAAAGACCACAAAGTGGCTCTTTTGACGCGCAGCTGATGCCGCTGCAGCAGAAGCTGCTTCGCACTGTCACGCTGAATTAAGTACGAGAGTTAATGAGCAGCCCGTTACGCAGCCGTTACAATTTTCATAACGGCTCTCGAGAGCGGATGCCTAATAGCGACACACACAACTCGTTTCGTATAGTTAAATGTGTATATGTATACGTATAACACCTCGTATGCGCCGGTGTTGAGACTTTTGGGTCTGTGGTGTGTGAGGAGATAACATTTGGATCTTTTAATATGTACCTATATGTATATACATACACGTTTTAGATAACGCGCGCATCTCTATATACCAGAACTTTCTTTTGTCGCTCTGCTGCATATTATCGTGTGTTACCGAACCGTTCGTTCGACCATCTGTGTGCAGCCTTTGGTTATTATACGAAGATGAGTTTCCCAACGACGACTTTCGAGAGGTCAGGTATATGATGTATATTATTTTCGAAACTATTACAAGTATCTGAATAGTTGAGAACCACTGCGGGAAGATTCGCGCACGCGACAGCCGTGTATATACGATCTTCTCCTCTTTTTCTCTCGATGCAGCCGACGAGCATCACCAGCACACAAACACACACGCGAAGATCGTGAAATAACGAAGAGAGACCGCGTCGAGCATCGACGATGCGAGTTTTCAGGCGAAAAACAATTACGCTGAGGATACCATAGGTATATAATATTTGCTGTAGCCTGTGTGTGTGTGTGTACCAGGAATTTCTCGTGTTTTATATAGTTTCTTTTGTTCCATCGAAAATGGCATTCCTCCAAAGCTAGCACAGTTCGTGTATATAATATAATAGTGAAAAGATCGGTATGGCGCATCGAAAAGATCGCTATCATGCAACCGTAGCAGTATAAATGCGTGCGCGTATATAATATTAAAACGATTTTATATACCAGCGTAGCATTTCTTACGACGAGAGAGTTATGCCAGATCGTTTTATCGCTGCTCTTTATTTTTACGTAATAAATTTCGCGGCCTGCTCTGCGCACTAAAAAGTAGTTATCGCAATTTATATACGAATTCCCGAGAAATCGGCAACAACAAAAAAACACGTGGCTTCGTTTATAATATAATAACTTATTGAAAATTATTAATAGATATAATATAACGAGAGGATCTCTCGCTGTAGATAAGAGGGGTTGAGAGTCACTTTTAGAAGCATCAGCCGTGGAGGAGGCGGAGGAAGGAAAGACTCGTCGGCGGAGGTGTGCGCGCACGTAAAGACACGCAGCAGCCTCTGCTGCTGCTGCTGGCATCAAGATATCGCGCGCGCGCGCGCGCGCGCAGGAGTAGAGTTTGCTCGGCTGAAGGGGCCTGTTTCTCGGAAGATAGAGCGCCATAACTCTTGCCGGCGGCCGGCCAATAAGCGAGAAAGAGAGAGAGAGAAAGAGAGACCGATGCAGCAGAGGGACCGGTCTCCCTATAGCTGCTCTCGGCCTTCCCTGCGCTCGCAAGAGAGCTGCAGCCGTGTCTCTCTTTGTTCCCTATGCTGCTGCTGATGCAGAATCTCGCGGGGGTTCATTGCTCGCTAGTGTGTATATAGAGATACGACGTATACTCCCCCCGACGCCCCGAATATGGCGAGAGTCGCGGAAAATGATATGCTGAAGAGTCGCGGCGGTGGTCGTCTTGATGATGAAGTCATGGAGGATTTTAGTGGACACCGGTTTCGCCGTGAAGCTTATATATAAAAAAACGAGGAAAACCAAATTGCCACACAAGTTTATATACTTATTGTAATATACGTTTAATACTGATGCATCACTCTGGTGTGATTTAATAAAGTGTCTGCGAATCACCGCGTTCATATACAGTGTCTTGTAACATATAATGCCAACACAGCCCGCGAGATAACGCGTCGCAATTTAATGCGTCTATATAAGCTAAATGCGACGTATTTCCCCCTATACGGTATAATAATATTCACGAGAAACGCCTGCAACATATTCGCTGCTATTGCAAAGCCTCGAGCGCTTTTCGATAATCTGGCTATATCAAAGCCCTTCGCAAGTTTATATATACTTATATATACGAAGCGAAAGTCTTCCTTCTATATTTCACGGACATCGAGTCACCTTCTCGAGGTCGTTCTCGATGCAACTTTATAGTTACGCTATATTACAACTCTCTTCAGACCGGTGCGTTATTTCACGCAGAAAAACTGACAGAAATGTAGCAAAAGCTTCCCCCCTTTGCTTCTTCTTCTTCTTCTTCTTCTTTTCTATACACGCACGCACATATACAGCCCTCGGCATTCCAAGCTGCGTTATCTTCGAAGCTCGCCGTATAACTCCCATACCTCTGCGAGATAAATTTTTTTGCTCGCACATTTTTCGATGCTCTCTCGCGCAAAGTGCGATCAGACACATCCGTGCGAGCGATGACTATAATACCTGCGATTACAACAAGCAGAAATTAAAAAAAAAAAAAGATAAGAGCTGCTACTGCTGGAATCCTCGACTATGGGAGAAAAATGCACGCGCGCACGAGAGGGGGCTTTCTAAAGTTAGCCTCAAGGTCACAGGCGATATTGTCAGGTTCGCCAGAGCGCTGGGCTGGATGCAGAAAGCGAAAGAGTCTCTCGGTTCTGCTGCCGCGCCTCAAAACCGGATCGTAACACACGTATTTATTATATATATATCTATATATTTGTACTACTGCAAGAGCCGAATGCAACACGCCATTTTTAATTATACAATTCCCTCCGGTGGTATAGCGGCTTCAGACATCAGACGGGTTAGCTATATGGAGAACGCGAGAGCTTGTTTGTTTTTTTATATCTCTGATAGTATACTTATAGACGTCCCGAAGGATCTTTGCTTCACACTCTGACCTTGGCCGACACAACAACTGCTCTCGGATCATATACGTATACGCCCGTGCGTTGGAATATACTTTTTCGTGTTTAATAGTATATATGCGACTATACTGTGACGCGGCATGAAAATATAGTAATAAACATGAACTATAATACATATGTATAAATGGTAGCGAGTTGATGGCGGTCGACGTAATTCCTATATACCTACTATCGCTAATAATATAATGTATACCAGTCGTAACAGGAGATTGTGTGTTATGTAAAGGAGAAAAATCGGCGGCAACGAATTTAATTTTTGCAAAAAGCGCCTACAAGGAAGTCGAGAGCGGATTTCGGAAAGTGAAATATAATTCGTCGTGAATGTGCAAAAATAAAAATAATAGAATGCAAAATTCTCCACTCTCGATTTATTATACTTTCACGTCCATTTTCGGTGATTGTGTATATGTAGCAGGTGATGACTGATACTCGCGAGATTTTTGCGTTCTGTCTGCATGCTCCAGCGAAATTTTTTCATCAAGACTGTAATAATAATTTGATGTCTATCATAACATTTTGTGACCAAGAGATGATATACAAAATATATATTCATTACAAATTACAAACGCAACCTTGTATATAGTTTGAATAAGGAGACATAACAGGAAGATCCAGAAACCGATCGTTACGATCGTTATAGAATATAACACAGCTCTCTCTCTCTCAATCTCATCACCGCCATCATCGCGGAGGACAAAAATCTCGACCTTGTTACAAATATCGGGAGAGATCGAGAAAGAGCGTCTCACACGCATTTAACGCAGCAGCTTCCATATAGTCGTCGTCGTATATACCTATACAAACTTGCGAAATAGTCGTGGGCTGAAACTATTAGTGCCAAGGTGGCGTTTTATGCTCGATTCATCCCACAGCTGTGCGGCGCGACAACAGCGTCTCGTGAATGTTTAATCATCACCTTAAAAATACAACAACAAAAAAAAAGAAAGGATCAGTCTTTGGAGGGGCGTAGGCTCGAGTATAATATACGTGGCCAAAATTGACAAAGTCACTTTCGCGGATCAACGAAATCGAAATCGACGCGCGAAAATGGAAATCGCTCAGCTTTTGATGGCTATCTCTCATGTGGGATTCGATTAGAAAGCACAGCCGCGAATATATAGTACGCGGATTATTCGAATTTCGTTCATTGCCAAATTCTACGCCAGACTTGCGCCTACGCTCTGCTGAGAGAGACTCTATTTGAGATTCTAAAAACTTTCGACAACTTCATCCGCCATTCTTTCTCTCTCTCTCTTTTGTGTTCAAGGGAATAGCTCTTATTAATAATTCATCGTATATTAGTATATACGTATATATATTGCAAGCGAGAATTGTTTCGGGAGTAGACGATCTGTGTCGGTTTTTGCATTTTTATTATATAGTTTGATTTATATTTGCAGACACACTTTCGCACAGCTCCTCTCTTTTTCACATGACTTTCATTTAGTCTGAAAACGAAATTATTTTCATACAATATGTATACATGTCTAATATTCGAATTTGTACACTGTTATTGAAATATTATAATTATATTTATCGACCGTTTGCGTATAGCATTGCGTAAATAAATTTAAATAGAAATCAGAGTTATTATTTCCATATATCATTAATTCAAACGATGCGTATATATATAATGTTTATACTCGTGCGCAAAAGCAAAACTCTATATTGCGCGTAAATTCTCCGCTTTATTACACGACAAAACCATAATAAACAACGTCTCGAAACTAGATGTAAATAATATCCGCATATATTGGAAATCCAGTTTGCCGACCGAAATAGGCGAAAAAAAACTTGCGTAATAATCCACGCAAATTCACCGAGTTACATAAAATCGTTACATAAAATAAACCCAGAAGATGTTTACGCTAGGCTCTTCAACTATATATATCTCTCTCTGGTCGTCGTCAGTGAAAAATGCAGCTCTTCATTGCCGCAGGCTATATGCGCACCAGCACAATCATCACTGGGCTCCAGAGAGAGAGAGAGAGAGAGCGTAATTTCCAACGGGTCCGTATATATACCGCCGATCATCTGCAATTCAAACGATCGTGGATTCCGTTTGTTTATTTGCTTATCCTACGGCGATGCGGATCATCTTTTCTTTGCGCTGCGCGCCTCTATATACCGGTTTTTATATACTGATGCACGTCGATCGTCCTCTGCGCCATTTCCTCTTCGTATATATAGCTGGACACGGTAAATTATTGATGCTCGGCGCAAAAAAAAAAGGTATGGATTTAATCGATGATCGGTTTCGCGGATGATGGAATATACGTGTATATATACCTGTGTATATACACAAGAAAAGCAACGGCAAAATATATACTGCGACCGGCTGTTCTTTGTACACCTTTCAATTCTGAAGGGAAAGAAAGGATCGAGAGTCTTGTATATACTGCAAGTCTCCAATGACATCACGGACGGTATATATATAGTTTGCCGATGTTTTTTTTTTCTCTGTGTTGCAGTAGCTACTGCATGCGAGTGATAAAAGCTTTGGCAAATGGACGCGGTTCGACGAAACAGACGTAAGAGAGTATATAGTATATAAAAGTCGGAATGCGCGCGTGCATGTATATATGCGTGTGTGCAGGAGGCATCGCGATGAGAAGATTGAGAAAAAAAAATATAGCAACCATAATCGTTCTTCCACGAAAACCGGTATGGCGGATATAGGTGGTAGAGACACCGCATCAGGCGATGCGAACAGATCGGCAGGACGTAGGGTTATATACATGTATAGGTACCTGCGAGCTTCGTCGTCGTCGTACGTGAGAGCACGTGAACCCGCACTCGCGCCTTTTATTGTCGCTCTTGGATCTTCTTATATAGCTATATGTATACTCTCACATCAGTAGCGATCTTATCTTTTGGAATTCCGATTACGAGCAAAGCGACGCTTTCGTGATCTCTCGGGGGGGTGCATGATGCGATATGTATCTATAGCTCTGAATGATGCGTTGGATGTGAGCAAACAATTTTTTGCCTTGTATATACCTGTATAGGAGCGACAATATTATGCTCTGATGCTTTGTACTTTGATCTGGTGGAAAATGCTTAGCTTTTTTTCGGACACACGGCAGATTATATCCTTTTTGAACCTTTATATTAAAAGCCGCGCGTATTTTATAACTTTCTCAAGTGAAAGTACATATAACCCGTTGTCGAAATTTCCGATCTTGACGAATGTCTTCTCTTTATTTTTCGATTACGTAATTACGTCACACGAGAGATAGTCTCTCCACACAGAAAATCGCCTGCGGTAAAGCTTCCGGCGACGTCGTTATAATACAGTGAGAGTTTTTTTTTTTAAATTCATCTTGCTTTTTCTATATATTCATCATCAGAGATCACGTGAAACCAAAGAGTCTATAACACTGCAGTTATAGTCTCGACCGCAGACTTTTCACCCAATATCAAAGCGACGATAATGTATTATATAGGAAAAGGAATTTCGTTTCTGTCTCTCTGCATCTAGCCGCGAAGTTTCGTGAAGCGAAGTAGATTACAGTCAGCGAAGCGCGTAATTAAGGTATTTAACAAATGGCAGAAAGAGAAAGAGAAAGAGAGAGAGAGAGAGACGATAGGGCGGAAGGGACGTCTGGAATTTGCGCTCTGGTCTTTCCCTGAAAACGAGCCGCCTTCGGGGAAGTCGAGCAGCGCCAAGGTCAGCGACGAGCAACGAACCTCCGCATAGCTTCCTCTCCTCGCGCGCCATCTATATACTTATATCCTTTTTTCTCTCTCTTTCTCTCATATTCTCTCTGATGTAGGTATGTTTCGCGAAAACAAAGTCCTTGTGTATTTGCGACTCTTAAAACCATTATTATAAACGCATTTATCTACCCTGACTCGTGTGTATTATCCACAACCGATTCCGAGGAACCGCGTCTACTATATACCGATAATAATACTATATATATAGACGCGACAATGACGGTAATGAAGAGCGACTATACGTCGTGTGGTGTCCGCGCGCATTATGGGCAAAAGCAACGGAAATTCGCCGCAAGAGCAAACAACACAGCAAAAAGAGAGAACCGCACGAGTAAGGCAAGATAAGAAGAAAGATCGGCTTGCGCGCACAGCGCTGTATCCTCTCTTCGCTTCCTTCTCTCTCTCTCTCTCTCTCCGTGGCTGTTATTCAGCCGTTCCACCTTCTTACTCTTCCTCGTTCTCCTGCTGCTCTCTCTCTCTCTCTACTCTCTTGCAGACACGTTAAAGCTCCTGCAGCACAGCAGCATGCACTGACCGGACATCGAACCCGCGAACGAACGAACGGACGGTAGAGAGCAACGCTATATGTGCGCTAGTAAGCGAAAGAGAGAGAGAGAGAGAGAGAGATGTATCGTAATAACGTATACGAATTATACTGCCTTTGGCTATAGGGTCGCCGCCGACGAAGAAGAAGCTGCGTATGTGTTATTTAATATACTTGTATTAAAATATCTGGACGAGCGGATCGTATAGGCAAAACTCGAAGAATGCTGCGCTGCAGCGTTTATACTCTTTGTCTTAAACGCGGGACTTATGTATAATATGTATACCGCAAGATTACTGAGCAGGAATCACGCGGAGATCACCAGACACAAAAAGCACGCGCGTTACGCGAGCCCGCGATTATTTTCTCTTTCGTTTCTAGCCGCAGCATCCGCCGTATTATATATTTTATAGTTATAAAAATGCGATGGATATTTTCTTCCATCATCTTCTTTCTAAAACTTCCTTGTGTGCAACGTCACTGTTGCGGCTCATTTGAATTGGAAATTTGCAAATGAACTTTTCACCGTTGAAACTCGAGCGCCTGGATACTCCTTTTTCCCACAAACGCATATATCAGGCTCCGCGTAATATAATGCCGTGGTTTAGTAGACTATAACCGTATATATACCAAGACGCGTGTGTGCTATATGGTGAATTCACTTTTTCCGCTCAGCTGTGTGCTGTGCTGTGCTGTCTGATGATATAGAATTACTTAGCCGCGAGCACGGAGGGAAAAGTTGAAAAAATCAAAGTTAAATTATCATCAGTATGTACCTATATATAGGTATAATATGCAGAGTGTATTATCGATGACTTTGTTTCATTGCTTGCATGCAGTGTACGCTGTAATACTTGTATCTTCTTGTACAGTTTACATACACATCACTTCTGCAATAATTACGATGTGTCGTATAATACACGTAGAAAATTACATCCGTACAAGATTCAAGCTTGCGAATATCTGCAACACACAGTCGTAAATATCGTCCGGAAGGATAAGAATGATGATTCTTATTAGCGCGTCGTTTTGCCTGTCGCTACTTCTATTCCATACACGATGATAACTCAGATTTACAACGTATATATAATATACCGTCTCCGCTTTCGAAAAAAAAAAAAAAAATTCAACGTCGTAAACGCACTTTTTAATTTTACAAGACAAGCGGTGACAATTATATATCGTCATGACCACAAAGCGTACGTAGGATATAAATCAAGCAGCGCAATGAAGATCTCGGGGACAACTCGAATTCAAAGAGACACCGCAATGACAAACTTGGATCTCTATATATAGACACAATTTCGCTATCGTTTTACATGCATCAATTTTTTTCTATACACGCCCCGACTTGTCCAACGCTTCAGTTCTTCTCATTCAATTATTCCGCCGACGGCGCAAGAGTTTTCTCATTATAAAGTACGCTGTTCTCCCGCTGCGGGGGAATATTTCTCAGCGGAAAAACTATACCGGTTCAAGAAGAGCGCCACGAGGGATTTTTTGATTGATTTTGCGGCGTGCAATTTGCTCTGATCGTGATTGACTTTCGGAATAGCATTAGCTCAATTACTCATCTATACATATAGGTATATTAGCGACGAGAGAGCTATATTACGACAATTTAGTTAAGAGATGCGCGGTATAGCTTGAAAAAAAATTGACGATCGCTATTAATAGCGCACACTACTACTTCAGATGAGTAAGATCCTCTGATGATTATTCGCATCGGGAGAAATGATGACGCAATACTACTGTAGTCATCAACGACCTTCGAGAAGATATTATACCGACCGCTGATGATGCCCTTTATTACGCGAGAACGAACACACTGAATTAATGGAAAAATTGAGAAAGAAATACGACCTCTACATCAGCCAACTTTAGATTTTCCCGGCGCTTAGAGAGAGAGAGAGATCTACACCCATCTAATATACCTATACGTGGGCGGATGTATGACCTTCAATATTATAAGGCTCGACTCCTCGAGGCAAAGGTCAACCACTCGCAATAACGTGGTTTCGGCTGAATGCCTCCTATATATAGCTTCTAAGTATAATGAGCTAGTCATCGCTGAAGCGTTACACATTACTGACGTAACATTCATCGCAGCCGCGTGACTGCGATGGAAAACTTTTATTTCTGGAGGCTATACCAAAATTACAACCGGTGTTCGCGCGGCCAACCTTGATATACAGAGTATATAACCATCAGGAATTAGATACCTCGACTTATAGATGTAAATAGTAATATAACTGTGGAGAAGCAGCGAGAGAACGGGACGATGCAGGTGGCTCGAGGCTGTCTTCCGGGTGTGCACCGGCAACGAAGAATCGTCATTAAAGCCATCAGCGCGTGGACTCGCGCGCGCGCGCAAGAGCTGTGTCGATATATGTATATATACAACATGCAGCCAACAGACCGAGAGCTATAGCAAAGCGCACGGAATATATGGAGCAGGCAACGACCTTCGCGTCGTATATATAAGCTGAGTAGTATAGTCTCCCGCGGGCGACCTCAGCAAGGATGCCCGCAATCGTTCGGTGCATCGGCCTCTGCTGTGTAGTATATGGAAAAAGGCTGGGCTGCTGCTGCTGCTGTTGCCTCTGTATACTATATCTTCAGCTTGGCTTTTACGACGGAGCTTATAATACTCCTCTTCTATCTAGGTATATACGCTGCTCTTTCCATATATATGTATAGCTCATTTTCTTCCTTCGTTCTCGGCTGCACTTGGCTTTTCTTCCTCCTCTCTTTCTTCTGCAGCAGCTCGAGTGCATAGCTGAGAAGCTTTACAGCTATGTGTGTGTGTGTGTGTATATATGTAGGTATGTGCGCTGCTGCTGCTGCTGCTGCATAGTTATGCGGGGATTTTTGCGCGAGCCAGCGTAGCGTGACCGTGACTTCCCAGATAACATTGTGTCAGCACAGGGACAAAGTTGTGCGCCACAACGTGCTGCACGCCGTGCAGCGCTGTGACCGCCAGCTGCCGCAGCACAGAGACGGCACAGGACAGCACAGCATGCGGCGCGCAAATTTGAATACAGGGCACGGCGTGCCGTCATTGTGCCAGCATTGAGTCGGTCAATATGCTAGCGCTATGATAGCACTATGCCAGCA
>UCQR01027219.1:25990-37445 GCA_900474235.1 Cecidostiba semifascia | reverse complement strand
TTCCAAGGCCGCACCCTGAAGGCCCAAAGGTATATTCACTTATCTAAAAAATATATTTTTAGTCTTGTTGATATCTTTGTATTCAGTGTCAAAAAATAAATGCGTTTATGAGTTCTGTGCAATGTGTCTTAATTTTTATTGCAGGGTCGAGCTAAATTATTTACCACAAATACAAGGGGTCAATCAACTCTTTCCAAAGTGCCTAACGAACGTTTCTGCTGTCGCTGTAACAAGTCGTACATGGTCGATAAACATGGATTTCCAATCAGGAAAGAAAATTGCATTTATCATTATGCAAGAAAATTCACGTTTAGAGGAGAAAGTAAATACATGTGTTGCAAACAAGATGGTTCGTCAGATGGTTGTTGTGATGCAACAACTCACGTATGGGATTTTGTTGATACTGAAAATCTCAGAGGATATGTATCAACTTTTGATAAAAGTAATAATTTGCTAATGCTTAAACAAATAATTTAAATTAAAAAAAAAACAATTTTTAGTTAATGTTTCAATTTTTTCACTCAGATAATGCTCCTGCTGAAGAACAAGGCGTATTTGCTCTTGATTGTGAAATGTGTTATACTACGCAAGGTCTAGAATTGACGCGTGTAACTGTAATAAATGAAAATAAAGATGTTGTATACGAGACATTAGTTAAACCTGCGAATCCGATTATTGATTACAATACCAGGTATGTTTGTTACTCGTTTAATTAGAAAATATACTGAAAATCCTCAAAATTTGTCTAGTTATAATCATCTATTTTCATATTTTCAAGGTTTTCTGGCATAAGTGAATTAGATATGAAAAGTGTGACAACTACGTTGCAAAATGTACAAGCTACCCTTCTTTCAATGTTTTCATCAAAAACCATACTTATAGGTCACAGTCTTGAAAGTGATTTCAAAGCACTTAAACTCCTGCACAATACTGTTGTTGACACAAGTGTCATGTTTCCCCATAAAAATGGTCCTCCCTATAAGAGGGCTTTAAAAACTTTATGTTCGGAATATCTTCGAAAAATCATTCAAAATGAAAGTAAGTTTTATGTAACGGTTTTTTATAATTTGCAATTGAATTTACAAATATAAAAATGTGGAACAGAAATTGTCTAACCATCGTCCATTAAATCAATTATATTTTTTAGTTGGTGGACATGACAGTAAAGAGGATGCCGTAGCATGTATGGAGCTCGTTCATTGGAAAGTCAGAGAAGAGGCAAAGCTTCAGTAAAGTAAATCTTTTTTTGAAATGGTTATTGATTTAAAGACTATTGCATACTGATGTACTGCCCAATGTATCATAAATATTGTGTAAAATATTGTAATATACGCGAACAATTTTTCTCATAGTAGTGTTTGTCTAGATACTCGAATAATTAATTTTTTCTTACTACAAGTAGTAATCAAGATAACGTTTATAGCAAGAACATTAGCCGATCTAATAAGTAATATTTTGTATGTCGTTACTTATTTATACATTTTTTTGGATAAGATCAAATTCATACATTGTTCTCGGCTCATATTTACCTATTGAATTGTAAGTTACGAACAAGGAGTGATCACACTCTATGATTGATGGATTTTGCTACAGATTGTTGTAAATATCAAGAATTTTCTTTCTGTTAGTAAGCCTATGCAGTTAATAAATATACTTTCAATGCATATTGGTACTTGTAATATCTATTAAGAAGGTCTAGGACAAAATTCTAAATTATGACTTTGATTTTTTTAATTAAAGAATCATTCACAACAGTTTGTACCTAATCTACGACACAAAAAACAGATTCTCCATGTAAGTGTAAAATTCAAAGATAATTTCTAACTTTAATATTTTTAATAGTTATTTTAGTTGTAATTAAGATTGTTAAGCTTATTCGATCATGCAATCTAAAATGGCTAAAGAATACAGTTGAGTTTTGTTTAAATATATTAATTTTTAATTTTCTAAAATGTTGATTACATTGGCTATCATTTTATTTCGCATACTAGAGCAACTTAAAATTCCATTCTAGTACCACTTTTGCGACAGTTTAAACATAGATGGATCATTTTGTAAAAAGTTTGTTTTCTATGGGATGTTAATTTACGTTGGTGTATGACATTGTTCACTGACGATTTTATGAGTTATTTTTGTAAAATTATAAATCCTGATTAAATGTGACAGCCGCAAAAATGTTAAGCCAACAAATGATTTTACTTTTGATTCATAAAACTTATGGCCATTACATTTTACCTTAATGACAAAAAGTTTATACTCCTAAATAAAAGGTATTTTTCTATAAATTGTTATTTAATTGATATTAATATAATTCTTATAAAGATTTGTAGTTTTTGAAGACAGGTCATTCAAAAATATAGCTTTTTTATGTTAACTAAAATTAAAATAACACTTAATTTGAGGAACGTGCGGTTTTGCTGATTTTTATTATCACTTGTATAAATATACACGAGATTCTACACATCATTATTTCAGTCCAATTTTACAAAATATGTGGATCTCATAGCTTTTATCCGCGTTTGTAAAATTATTTTGAAATCCAGTTTTGCCTATTATTGTCTGGAAAGATGCAAAGTTTAAATACACACGCATTGAAATGAAATAACATACATCGATGCGTAATATTGACACTTTTCTTAATCACACACTGAGCAACTTTGGAATGTTTTGTTTAACAAAAGGAAACACAAAAGGAAGAAAGGCTAATTTTCGAAACTTAGGTAGAAAGGAATAACAATGAATATACAAATGTAAAAAACATTAACATTTAGTTATCGCATAAATAATCAAGAAAACGAAGACTAAAGGAACACGACTGAATTAATTAATAATAAGCTGTTAAAATCCTGCAAGCAATGAAATCGCTCGAATTTCATTTGTTTGTATATACTATTTCCATTTACAACAATTTCTGGCAATCGCGACAACAATTGACTTTTTACACTTATTAATTCGACCCATTGATCGAATACTTTCGATTTCTGGTGCCATTATACGAATTATCCATACATAGAGTTGATGGCTTTTAGAATTTCGTAGAAATATATCGATATTGTTTGTAAACAATATGATTAATAAAGATATATGCAGCAGACGAATCCATGTGTTTGTTACAAGTAAATCATACTAATAATATTTCAATTTAAATTCTGATATTACTACTGATTGTTGTTTAGTTTTCTGTACTTTCCACTTCGGGGTGGTGCATTCGATCAATCGCCAACGTCACGCGTTTCGTTCGGATTCTCCAAAACATCTACAAATTGGACTAAATATTAGCCTTTTTTCAGTGATATTTTTTCTAAAGATCTACTTTTCTAATATTTATAATATTTACATACACAATAGACATGATCGTTTAGTTTTATGATCGAAAAGAAAAAATATATTATATGTTTATTATTCATTTGTACATTCAACTAAAGCTATATAAAAGTCTAATTGACTATATACCGAGTCCGTGTGAAATCTTTCTGTTACCACCCTTACTGTACAACAGGTGTATTTGGCATTTCAAAAAGCGAACTCTTTGATTAAAAAATGATAATTTTTTTTCTTTTGCCAAGATATGCATACGTAATAAAAAAAATGCCATTTGAGTTTCTTATATAGTTCAACGTCGTAAATGAAGATGTGAATTTAAGTCTTTGCACATTATTTCGGCTGCGCAGAAAAATTCATTCTTTGAATCTGAGTGTAAGGAGAACTCAAAAATAACTTTCTTTTTAGTATAAAATACATTACAAAGAAGTGCAATTGTATAAAAATATGTTAAAACTTCATTTCTTCATTTTCATTTTCTAATCCTCAGATATAAATGTATACAATCTTTTTTAACGATTTCGTATGTTAAACAATGTGAATCTTCGTATAGATAGAAATTTTATCATTTTATTATATTTTAATTTGTACTCTCCGCTTCATTAGTCAACTTTTCTTGTCAGCATTTATAACGAAAAGTTTCGAATGATTCTCATACAATAAAGTTATCCAAAGCATAAAATTGAAGTTATAGAATTCACCGTAAAATTATACGTTGTACTCGTTCCTATACATTCAACTATACACGTTTACTGCAATATAATTAGTGCCTAACTAGTCTCATTACATTCACATTCTCGCGTATTACACGACATCTTTGTTTTTATCTATGTATAGGTATACTGGACTTTATAGAGGCCGCAAACTTTGCGCTGCGCATATATACCTATAGTATACTATAGAAAAGGACTAATTAGCAAAGGCTTCCTCATATAACTATAATACTCACGACATTCAGGTCTGGGCATTATTGTGGAGTATAGATCAATTGAATTGTTAACGACAATAAATTATTATTATTAATTTTTTTTTTGTAAAAGATTCAACATTAAAAAAAAAGTTTTATTATATGTACAACGGAATCGCAATTTTCTTCGTTCACAGGAAAACTTGTCGAATAAAGATTCGCATTGTTTTTCGAAGTCAGACGAACTATCTAAATACTGCTGATATAAATTTTAAATAATCATTTTCAATCTCAGTTTTATATATAATATATACGCTCATCACCGCCCACTTTGCTGAAGAGCAATGTTTTCCATGCGCATTCGTTACATAATACTCGATGTTTACGATAAAAGGATTATACAGGCGAAGATAATAATAATTATATAAACAACAAAACTTTAACACTGCAGATATATACATAAATAGAAAAACCTGCTGAAACACAACCTCTACGAAATTAACGACGCAGAATGCAATTTTTGTACATTATATTATATACGTTCTAGTTTGCGTGTATACATTATATTATATAGTATTTTCAACTCGTTCGCAAAAGGTACTGCGAGATAAGGTACTTTTCTTTTTTCACGGCTAAAAATAAGGGACGTTAGACACCTAGTAGCGCGTCCACGTATACTTATTCATATAATACACAAAACACAATGCTATCATTAGGTGTTTGAGAAACAAAAAAAAAAAGAAATCGATCGTAAACAATAAAATTCAATTATCGACGCCCAATCCTCACGTGTATACATCATTACATCCTGCACACGTAGATATAATACAATTAACAGTTTGATAGTTCGGCGAAGGCATTTCGTTCCTAATATATTGTAATAATATAGCAGCTCGACGCACGTGCGCTATATAGTAACCATATATAGCTGTGGTTTTTCTCGCTCGATTCAAAACGATCCCCAGATCAATAACATTCTCAACTGAGTTTCTGATCGGCAGACAAATCAAGAGGGAAAAAGCAGAGCATTGCCAATCGCAGATTATACATTACATAATATATAATTATTATATGCATATACGATAAAGTATAATAATAAAATTAATTATAATATATTATCAACACAATAGAGGAGGGAGCAGTAAGGGAGGGTGATCAAGGCTTGATCGGCTCGCCGAATTCCTGATCGCCGACGAGGTAGAGAAACTGGAAGGCGACGGCGAGAAGGCTGATACCGAGCAAATCGCCCATCGCCGTGAGATAGGGTATGGCCGAGTTGTCCGGATCGATTTTTCGCTTCCACATCCAGTGGATCATTATGTAAGCAATGTAGAGCAGAGCTGCGACCTGTAACATCGCTGCGCATAGGTAGACGAAGACGAAGAGTGTACTCATCGAAGTTTGACCCTCTTTCATGTAGTTTATCAGGTAGATGAAGATTACGTGGCCTGGAATCACCATGCTCATGAGGACCCGGGTCGTCCGCGCGTGCATTCCTGAGAAATTCAAACGATTTACAAATTTATTCGATCCAATTATTAACAAAAAAAAGTAATTTTTTTACTCAATTTACTAATAATAAAGTTGTCGCTCTCATACCTTTTCCGAAGAAGCTAGCGATAGGAGTGATAAAGATGACGGGGTGAGTGTGTCCGGGAGGTATGAGTAGAGTGCCAAGCTCGGCCTGTTTGTGCAGAGCCGTCGAAATCCTGCTGGCTTGGACGGCAACGAGGTTTCCACCGACTCCGTTTATCACAGGCTGGAAGACGGTCAGGTTCTCGAAGCGGGAGACCATGAACTCGAGAATGAGGCCACCACAGCTGTTTGTAAATCGTCATTTATTAATTGTAAAATTGAATTATTTTGAAATTAATTCAATTCGAAAAAATAAATTATAATAGATATGCCATACCTGCTAATAAGCATGGCAACGATAACGGGTGTCCATCCAAAGTAGAGCACGTCATTGGTGTACTTGTTCTTCTTGGCGATCCAGACCCAGAGGGGTGTGACAAGTACATAGCAAGCGATGACGAGAGGCGCGAGCCAGTCTTGTTTGTCGATGGATTCGTAAAGTATCGTGGAGATCCAGGAGAGCAAGGCGAGAGAAGTGATATCGCCGAGGCTGGCCGCAATGGGAGTGGCCACATTGTCGGGATTGATGTGACAGTGACGGGAGAAGACGATCACTCCGGCGGTGATGAGACCCAGGACGAACGAGGCCAACGACGCTGTGACCAGTGAGCTTGCGATCAAGAGGTAAGCGTGGTCCAGCGAGACTGTACCGTTACGGAACGCACCCATCACGATCGCTACTACAGAGCCCAGGAAGCCCACTACTATCGCCTGGCACTGTATCGAAACGTTTTTTTTTTCAAATTATTTTTCTTTTTTTAATTATTTAAAAATTGTATAAGTTTTTAATTACAGCTTTTTTTTTTAAAGGTGTAGAGAAAGCTTACTTCGCGATTTAATATTAGAAAGCTTAATATAGATATTACGTGCGTAATTAAACGAGTTAATCTTTTTAAAGTTTATAAACTTCTACTTTTGATATATAGCGTAACTTGCATATAAGGATTAATCAAGATTCATTACAAGTCTTTTGAACTTGCACGAATTCCTTTGAGCTCTAGCAGAAAGGATAAATATAATTTGCATCTAAATTGGCTACTCACAACACCATCAATTAGCTATAATCCACCATAAGGATATTTAATCCAAGATAATCAAAATTGATTCCTCCATAAAAAATCTACATTTCTTTCTCGCAAGATATCATCTCATTTTAAACGTTCTAACCGCGCGGCCCGCCACTTCTCAAGAGAGAGTGACTGAAATATCACTCAGTCAACACGATGAGGCTCTCGTATAATTTATCATATGGCGCCGGTATAATACTCCGACTAATATTTGATCAAATGCAAACATTGCACTTCACTTAACGCGAGCTTTGACTTCGAGTGACGAAAGTATGCGAGTATGCGTAAAATGAAAGTTCCGTGTATTATCTAAGTATACATAAACTTTGATTTCTCTCGAAAAGTAAAATAACGCTTTTAATTTTCATTCAATATAATTCTCTCAGCATCACGAAGTCGTCATGACAGAGAAACCGAGCGACTGTCGTGTCTTTGACGGATGTGTCGTCCCACGTGTGTGTCAGATTTATCGCCGGTCGTCTCTGTGAAACCGACGCGCATGTATACATGTATGATGTATTTCGCGGGCAAATATCGGCGAGAAGCTGTCGCCGCCGCGAAGGCCGAATTATACCTACTCGTATAAGTCGTCGACGTTTTGCGCGCGACAGGATGGCGGCACATGTTATATTGAGCCGTTGCTATAGATATGCGTATGTGTGTATGTGTATTTAAATTTGTCGCGCGATTTTACTGTTCGGAGTAGAAATCACCGATTATTATTTTGATGTTTTTTGTTTATCGATACATACCTAGAAAGGATGCGTTTCGACAATAGTTATTTTTGTGTGGTAATACGATAGGACGCGAATAAGAGGCTGTATATAACACAGCAAAAAGGGAAGATTTTTCAGCGGGCGAGAGACGTCGAAGAATAAAGCTCGGAGAGACGATGACAATTTGACTTTATGATTATTACCGCTGGACGAATGATTTATTCATTTCATTATCGCGGAACGCCTAATGCCTCTCGTCTATTTTCCCATTGCGCCTCTGATGAGATGCGACGGTAGAGACTCCGGAGACGCCGGAGAATTATTCCGAGAGCGCTTGCAAGTCGATGTATAGACGAGATGAATGTAGATTATTGAGATTTTTTATTAAGGTGATTGATGATTATTATTGATAATAATGGAAAAATGTCTTTTTTTTCAAATCAGTTATTATCGTCGCACAATTTTGTAACTTTCTAAAAAGAAGCGATCTGTACATGGAGTTACCGAGTGTAATAAAAGTATTGTAAACGGCATCAGATAAGAGATACCTGAGCTTCATTAATAATTAATTCAGCATTTGACATCTGTTCCGTGTGTCAGGAGTATATTTCATATGCGTCTTAGTATTTATACCCGCGGGATGTGTAGGCACAAGTTTTAAAAGATTATAGTTCTCAACATTTTGATGATGTTTCTATTATAAACGATAGGGAAGCCCGGATTTTATCCTTCCTAGTATAAAGACATTTCAGCTTTTATATAGCAGTATATATTATAAATATAAATTCAAACAAATACATCGAACCGAGATATAACATTATACGCAAGAAGAGCAACTCTACTACCATATAGATTGATGTAATATCGACAAAACGCATCGCTGACGTGAAATTACCTGTATCAAAACGAGATTTCCAACTATCATGTACCACTGCTGCTTCGGAGTGTCCATGTGACCGAGATTCGCTTGCGTGGACAGCCTCGACGCCAGCGTCATTTCGAGATTGCCCTTCAAGCCGAGAAGCGCCGGTACCAGTATCATCAGCTCGTTCACTTTTTCGAAAACGACCCAATACTGCACAGCAACATATTATACCTCAGTATATCCACAAACACATTATATTATAGATACACAAAAAAAAAAAAAATAAAGAAAAAAAGAAAGTTCTATACCTGAACCAAATCGAGAACAAGTCCAGCGCCGACCATACCGAAGCCGGCGATGAGAAATGGTATGGACACCTGTAGAGTAATAGCAACATAGGACTCGAGAGGTTCTTGCGTCTCGTCGTAGATCTTGCTCTCGGCCACGAGATCGGGTAACCTGGTGGCATTGCCTTCTTCGAGGAGACTCACCGAGTCTTCGTTATTACCGGTACCAACTGCTGTAGTGCTTACGTGGTGCAGAGCTGCGGCACTTCCGGAACAACTTGGACAACCAAGAAGTCCACTGTTCGCCAGGGCTAACGAGACGTGAGTACCGACGTTCGACTCGGAGCAGGTGCGAGACCTGCCACCTGTCGGTGTCATCCGCGCGATTTGCGGATGCTGAGCTGCTGACATTCCGTAGATGATACCCGCTGGGGTTTGCTGCTGGTGATGTTGGGGATGCTTGCTGCAGGTGACCGGCAGCTGGGCCTCCTTACATTGCTCACTGGAAAATGGAAGGTTTTTTTTGGTAGGTAATTGTTAAAAATAACTTGGGTTTATTTTTGGCAGAAGGAAACGTTTTTTTTTTAATGTGTGTAATCTTCTTTTATTGCGAGCTCCGAGTTTATATATGCCTAACGCCACACGTATGTATAATTGCACGCTTGTGTGTTATTACGAGTGTCGAGATGCAATATATATATACTGACGATATAATTGCCGTGATGATTTCGGCGTAAAAGATAATGGAAAAATGTCGTTTTTTTTTAAAATCAGTTATGAAATTTTGAGTCTCGCTTTTTTTCTCTGCGGTGTTATATAAGCTGCCATTTTTATAATAATTTACATTTTTTAATAAATTCAAGTTGCGATGAAGTTTCGATTAATAAACAAAATGGTATATTTTTCATTTTGTTTCTATTCTATATATTTTCATTTTTACACGGGTTTTCCAACGCAGAGAAATCAAATTGATGTGCAATCAGATGGTTGAATTGAAATAATCTCTTACTGATAGACATATCCCAAGTATAAAGATTCCACGCTTTATCAGTGTGTTTTAACGTTTTAATAACAGCGCCTTGTTATTATCAAGTATAAAAACAGCGTCTACTATATGTTTGTTTAGAAATCGTTTTGAATAACGATTCCACCGATCTTCCCATGCATACGAACAATAACAGATTACTCGAACGGTAATTTAGTCGTAATGCGTTCATTAAAATCCACGGTATAAATTATACTTTTATCACATCGACTCATCTCGGTTCCTCAAGTTTTTACCCATTCATATCAACACTCGATATTTTCCTTATAATATTGCTCACTAAGCTTCGTAAAATTCAAACACCTGAAATTTGCGCTCTCTCTGCAAACAAAAAATAGCAAAAGCTCATCCCCGCGAATATTCGAAGGGAGAAAAAAAAAGAGAAACAAGCCCATACTTGATATCAGTCAAGCGTAAATTATCACGTGCGCTGTGCGCGTTCGATTTCTAAAAATACGGAATGAAATTAGCTCCGAAGCCTTTCATCATTTATACATGAATCCACCGGAGTATCTATACTGATGTTTGCCGTGTGTGACAGCTCGCGGAAAATCTACGCTGCAAACAGATATCATCACGTGCGCACGATCCGATATAAACTATAACATCAGCCTATGGCGCCGTTTTATCTTTCCGTATGGATATACAAAATCGTCGTTGCAACATATTCGAGGATCCACTGAAGAGAAAAAAAACCACACACATATACTGTACACGTCACACAGAACAACTATATATATTTTATGTACTTGTCGAACTTGACACTGGAATTGACTTGGGGTGTAGACGACGAAGCGACGAGCCGCGGCTGCTGTTGTACCGGAACTCCGCGGTGATGTACCTGGCCCTCTATCATCTTACGACTGAGGGCTTGCGGCTTCGCGTAGCTCGTTATCAACGAGTCGCGACGACGTTATTATAGTATGTGTCTATATGTACGTATGTATATATATGTGCGTGGGTGACACGGTGTACTCGTAGAGAGAGAGAGAGAGAGAGAGATCGGAGAGTCTATATATTTCGGGACGATAAGAGAACGCGCACACGCGACGATCTCTTTAGGCCTGTATATGTGGGTATAAAAGAGAAGACGAGTGCATATACCTCGCGGGAGTTTGGATAATATGGAGATGGTTAATAAGCAATTGCGTAACTTTGGGTTCGTCGTCACTGGGTTTTTTTTTTGTGTTTATACGTGTATCACGTTGTTTATTGAATTGAAACGATAAATATTTTTGATTTTTCGGTTTTTCTGATAGGTATAGTTTTATAATGGATATATGGTGCAGTTTAAATTAGATTTATTGCAAGCTCGTTTATATCGGCTACGGACGTCATCGGCAGAATGAGCTTTTTCATGAACTTCATCAGGTGTACTAAAAATACTGGTGTGGTTAATTTTAGTTTCATTATTATATGCGTCGCGCATTTTTATTAAATACCTTAATATTAAATAATACGTATCTTAAGGTCAATATTGTCACGTTCGACATAGGACAAAATTATGTATGATTCAATTAAACTGTCAGTTGATAGAGAAGTTTCAAATAGAGTGATTAAAAATATTCCGAGGTACTTATACATATTTGTGAATTCGCACACAGCTGTATAC
>UCQR01027219.1:9612-21546 GCA_900474235.1 Cecidostiba semifascia | reverse complement strand
TTGTGTGCATGTTAAGGTATTTTTAGATTTAAAATGACACGGACACTCTATGTCTTTCATATTTCTCATTTCATTAAGTACTGTAGAAACGATTTTTTTTTAAATTTCGTGTTCATCTCACATTAAGAAATATAATATAAATCATTATACATTCTAAATAAAAAATGTACTAAAATAGCAGCAAAAAACTGCTTTTCTTAACAGAACAGGAAAATTTAAGAATACTAGTAATTCTAGTATGCATTATAATCTATGAGATCATGGCAAACGCTTGTCCATAAATCTTCCGATTTACGAGACTAGTATTAGAAAAAAGGTCTATATGCGCATGGCGTACGTTAATTACCTGCCGTTGATTAAACAGATCGTGCACCTAATTACTCACGTTCCGCATTGAGGACTTTGAAATATTGAAATCGTGATTACGTTTCTCGTTTATTTATTAGTGTAAAAACGAAGATGAAATCCGGTATATATCAATTGTTCATTGTATTAATTGTGACTATACATTATTTGTTTTTACCTTCTAACAAGAGAACGCACGCAGTGATTATTCATGTTATTGTGATAAATTACGCCAAACCGCATATTTTAATTCAAAATGCAATTTTATTTTTTTTTGGATAATGTTTTTTAGGCGTATTACCTAAATAAAAAATATTTATTTGGTTTTGTTATTATCTGACGATAATGTGTGGACGTTATGGAAAATTTGTGTTTACGCGCATCATATATTAAAATTTGTTATCTAATATGAAAAGACAGATGATCGACAGATTATTGCAAGCGATTTCTGAAATATTAAATTATTCTCAAGTCATGATATGATTACCATGAACTTGAATGGAAATTCTATCTGTATAATAGGTATACGAATGCGAATTACGCAATATCGATCATTACGTTCTCCCAACAAGTTACGTAATTAAATAATCAACGCAAGATTTCAACGCCATTTGGATTAAAATTTCATTACGACTATACTAGTATCAAATTAGCTGATTATACGATTATAATACGCTTTTGAGACTTGTTAAATGCGTTGGAGTATAAAGAAGCTACCACTAAACATCTGCATATTATATAGTCAGACATCACAAATTCGTACTAATATTGATTGATCGAACGCGCGAAATACACTCAAGTTTAAAATCCAATCCCCCCGATATCAAACAACGGAAACCCGGCAAAGCTCGTTCCACACAACGAACCCTTATAAAATTCGCAAGCTCGAATAAAGCTCTCTCTCTCTCTCTCTCTCGTCAATAATCCACACAAATCCAAACAAGAAGCGCGCGCCGCAAGCGCCGAAAACTCCCGCAGGACTTCTCACGTTGAAAATGACGTCAGGATCTTATACCGAGTATACGTGCATATCCCCGACACTGTATACCTATATCATATGCGCCGAGCATCAGAACGGGTGGGAGAGATGGGAGTCAAGGTCACGGTCACGGCTTTTCGCTTCGCCGCGACGAGGGAACGCGTGTATGTGTACACGTGAATTTGAATTAATTATCGTTTGGTTGTCTTATGCTCACGTGCGAAATGTGTACTACTGTGGTTCTGTGGTTTTTGTTTGTTGTTTCTGGATTTTGACGCTGTCTGGCTGAGTGCACTTGAAAATTTATATTTGCCGGTGATGATGCACTTGATGGGTTTTTAATGGTTCTTGAGAAAACAGAATTCTTGCGTGTTGTGTGTTTAGTTATATTTGATTTTATTTTGATGTGGAACGAGCGAGTATTCGGGTATTTGTTTTTTTTTTTTTTGCATAAATTTATTTTATAAAAACAATGAAGTGTGAATTTGTTTTATTTGAACAGTGGTATAAGCAGTGTGTTGTAGACTATTAGCGAAACACGAATGAATATGTTTCAAATATCGAATCATGAGGTATAGTATCTCAATATTGATTTTAGTTTACAAATAATGGATCGAAAGTTTGGACAACAGAGGTATATGGACCAAATAAGAGAGAATAACGTAACTTATTTTGTATAGAAAGGTGAACAGAATCGAAAAAGGATTTTATGATCAAAAGCAAAAAATGAATGTTTTAAAAATTCCACGAATAGCATTTGACTTATAACCAACCGACATGTAAATTACAAGTCAATACCTCTACTTAATAACTGATATTTTTCAGTGAGCTCAGCGCAAAGTGGGATGCTACACGTTCTATTTTGGAAACTAGCCATCATATCGTTATATCAAGATAATAACCTCAAGTTTTCCATCAGCTACTAAAGTCGTCGGACAGGAATTTGAATATTGCACCGTATAACACATCGACACTGTTATTGTCTATAGGTAAAGATAAAAGAAAATTTTCAAACATCACAGAAAACTTTCTTCGCGCTTACCAATTAACGATTATTACAAACTTTGCTCGTGCGTATATTCAGATATCGCAATTCGTTCATTAACGAAATTCCAGTTGCGCCTTTGTAATCCTACTATACCAATTGTACCAATTACACTCAAATTAAAAACAATCATGTGAAGCATGAATTGCGCAGTACAGGTACTTGTACGTATGTAGGTAAAGCTTATATATTATCCCTCCCAAAAAAATGTACACTATAAATAAAAAAAAATCGCTCACACCTTTGTATAAACCCGCTATACCTTCAAGGTACGTCAGAAGGCTAAAAATATGACAAACCCTCGTTTATTTTTCAAACCCTACATGTCCACACACACACACACAGAATAAACAAGACGAAATCGAAAAACATTGATTATACACACACACACACATAAAAAAAAGATCAGCACCATCGAGCGCATTTACCTGTATATCACTTCTAATATAGATATCGCTCGTCTGTGCGCTCCCCTCTCCGTACAGTTGAAAAGGTCGATGCAACTCCGCAGCTGCAACCCCTCCGCCCACACACGCTCTATAATATTAATCTTCAGATATTATAACTGTCCTTTGAAACTATCCCAATAATGAAGCCTTCGCCAGTAAAATCAACAGCAATCGCAGAGTCGACAATAAGAAGAAGAAGAATATTATAAAGGCACGAAGAAAAGCGCGAATAATTTCAACTGCTCATATATAGTATTATTATACACTGCACGGCTTTTGCGGAGGGACCGCATAGGGCCGTCTTACGGCTCTGGCGCTTACATGGCGACTGAGTCGCGCCGGCCGCCTCTTTGGCTTCTTATAGCAGTAGTGGCCGGTATGTATATGTGTGATGCGAGAGCGTATCAACTGCTATATGGCTGGGGGGAAACGGACATACTTTACACACAGGCGCGGATTTATCGATCTCTGGTGCAGCTCACCGGCCGCGTATAGCACGTGGCCGCGCGCGCGCGCGCATGGGATAAGGAAAACTACCCTCTACTATATATGTATGTTGCATGTGAGAGCGCCTGGATCCATGCGATGATCGTCCTGTAATTGGAGGTAATTATTATTAATCGGAGATGGAAGTTTATTTGGTCTGATGCGATGGTTGCTTCGTGTCGCGAGAGGTTTTGATCGGTGATTACTGTGTGGATAGATCAATTGGGAGATGCATGTTGGAGATCGGATGACTTTTAGGATGCAAATTTTGAGATGTGTTTTTTTTTTTTTTGGTTGGTGATTTATTGGCAATTTTAGATGTAAAAACCGAGTGGACGAGTGTTTAATGAGTGATTAAAGTATCGTTGAACATATGAATTATTGACTTATTATTCGGATGATTATGATGTGTTTGTTTATGCGCTGTCGTCGATGATGGTAATTTATTTTTACGAAGAAGAGTAATTTATTTCACTGGAAATTCGTTGTTATTTATACGCAAGTTAGAGTTAGGTACTATGCGCGGTCAACGTTGAAGCTTCTCGGAATTTTAGAAACGTTTTGTATTGATTAGAACGTAAGGGCAACGTTTTGCTCGTGTTATTTTTCAAGACTATTTTGTTAAATCAACTTGAATCATGATTTAATTTATAAACAAATTTCGTAGAAAAATGATATTATAGATTAATAATTATTATAAAAGTTTTATAAAAATATATACGTTTCAAATACAATTATAACAATTCATGAATCTGCGTCATGAATTGTCAACGAAGTACAATTCACATCTAATAATAAGTTCTCATTAAAATTATATCATATGCATTAAATGAAGAATTCATTGTTCCTAGAAATTTTCGTGAATAAAGTGAAAAGCTACTGCATCTTTGAATAAAAAATGAGCAACCTTTAACTGAATTAAAGTTGCTGCCTTCCAGAGAGTGAGCAAGTGGCATCGATCGATGTAGAGTCGGACGGGATGAAATGCATTCACGGAAGAGACTTGCGCCGTTTGATGCAATCGCATATTAATACGAGCGTATACATGTCATTAAAACTTGAGATCAGTATTGATTTCAATTTTTTATTGATTTTAAACCACATTTTTTGTGATTATGTATAATTATTTTTTTTTTCGATATGCCGTTTCCTCAGAAAATGAATATTGATTGCGTACCATATTTACATGAAGTTTATTTATATAAATATATCAACAATAATTAATTTACTATTTAGGCAAGTCTATTTTAGTTCAATAATAATAATTTGTTCAAATGAGAATAGTTTTTTTACTAATTAAAGCTTTTAATGCTTTTTAAAAGAACATTGAGACAATCAATGTTGAACTAGAACAACATTTTAATCATTGTAAATGAATTTGCATAAGTATATAGATATATTTGTTGATATATTATTGTATTGTGTAAACTTTCTCATGGCTCAAATTAACGTCATCCGAGAGTCAAAACCAAACCCTATCCACACCCAGATATACACATCGAATGCAGCACTTGCAAGCTCCCGCAGTTCGTGCAATATATACAGCCACCACAGAGCATATATGTATCAGTACAACCGACAATAGTGCGTCGGTATTGCAGCGAACTCGTGTCCATCATAGCTCTCCTGACAGAATAGCATGAGTATATGTATAGCCATAGAGAACCTAGTCATCGCGCGCCGAGACAGATAGATCGCTATATCTGCAGTAGTCTCCCTCCGTCTCTCCTTTTCCATCTCGCATCATCGCTTCTCTCTGATGGCGGCAAGCTCGAGCGCGCGAGCAATTTGTATTCTGGTAACTTCTGGACTAGGTCACATCTATGGAGGCCCACTTTTCTGATTACCCGCGGTTAAACGTTTGCATTTCTTACTCGGCGTGCGTATATATCCATACGTGAATTGATCGCTCGCCAGACCGAGAGCTTGCGATATACTCGCGTGTGTGCTGCTGCACGTTGAGTTTTTGGAAGAGACGAAAATTTAGGGATTATCCGATTTATCGAAAAATATATCGGTCGACGTGTGCTTATATTGTGTATCGATGAGGATGACATATATTCATCTGTTTATGATAGGCATATATAGCTTTGTAAAAAATGTAAAAATTCTAATACGTCTCATCTTTTCTCTTTCTTTTTTTGTAATCTTTGTCGCTCCACTTTTGCTTCTACTCAATCTGGTCAAGATTAATGATACCTCCAATAAAGAGATAATCTTTCGAGTATACCGTGCGACCTCGAGAGCTATATGAAGCGTTAGAACCGGAGAGAATAGGACCTAGGGCAATGGAAACTCGTCGTCAACACACATATATACGATATGCAATATAGTACATGATATATCAAGAGGTTGAAGAGTTGCAATTAAAAAAAGCTCCGTATTTAATAGTGCGAAAGAAAAAAATGTAGGTCGATTTTCTACGCAACGCATTTAACGCACGAGAGGAGATGAATAGGATTACTCGTCTGAAAGGGAAAGAATATAGTGCAGAATTCGAGTAGGCGTTATAGTGTGCTTTTATTTTATTCCTCGCGTTTCCCTCTGCAGGTGTTTTATGCGACGTTGAATTGTAAAAGGGCGACGCTTCGATGCGCAAATGTAAATACTATATACCAGAGCTTTCTTTTGAAAAAAGAAGAATCTATTTACGTTTTCAAATGCCAGCCCTTGTGTCATATTTATTATATTATAGTGAAAAAAATCGTGAATGAACGTGAACTATATAGTACGAGTATAGCTGAACCAGCGAGACATAGAGCAATCCGAAAATACCGTCCGCCATAAACTACGTCAGTAAAAAAAAGCTGCGGTCGATACGACACACCCACCGACTTTTATTTTACAACGAAATATCTCAGGAAACAGTTTCCGAGCTGGATCTAAAGCTTCGCAAGATCAAGCTTTATAATACGTATATAATGCAAGAACTTGAAATTCAACATTTATATTCTCGGTGCATAAATACCTATACCTATATAGCAGCTATGAAATTCTCACGAGCGTCACGTGTGCCTATATAGCATGATGTAAACGGACACCTCAATTGCGTGCATTCCTTGTGCTGAAAAACGTAGTGATTCACGCGCGCACACGAGCGTAACTTAGGAGCGAAGTGCGCGCATGCATATATCATTTCGGTATAAGTATTCATTACGCTACAATAATCTCGAGGATCCGAAAACCACAAGAGAATTTTTTCAAAGTATAGAGAGAGAGAGAGAGAGAAAGAGAGAGAGAGAGACGCAAGCGATAAACGTAAACGTCGCGAGTTTCTCCGAGTACAGCATCGCTGATCTAATTGACATTGTAACCGGGCTCAGGGCCGCACTTCCGAGTGCAAGATCGCTGCCCGCTCGCTGGGCTGTAAATTTGAAATGCGCGCGCTTTCTGCAAGCTCGATGCATGTATATATATGCTCGGCCTTGGACTATGTGTGTATATAGGTATGTGTATCATGCGTTATACTCGCTTTATTTCCACTTTTCTCGCGGCTTTTCTCATTCAATTTCCTGGACGAGAGGTGTGCAGTAGCCGGCGATATGCACTTGAAAAGATTTCGCGCGCTTTTGTTCCAGTTTTCAAAGACTGGATATGAGAGATATGTATAGTATAATAGAGTTGAAAAAGTTTTTGAAAATTTCTCGAATAAAACTCGAGCAGTCAGGGCTCCCTTACAAAAGCCTGTCTTAATTTGCTAATCTATTTTTAATCTAATATGATTCGTTTATATTGTGTAGCGCGCTAACAGTTTCCATTAGATTTCCTGCGTCGTCGCTTATGACCACTTGAGAGAAAGAGAGAGAGAGAGTGTGAGCAGCTTATTTCGAGATCTATATAAAAGTGTGTCTACTCTCTTTTGTAATGACTGATATACGTGAATATTATTATAAGCTATTAGCTATTATTAGCTTGGAATATTTTCGAGTCTCGTCACGAGAAAAAACAAAAAAACAAAACCAAACGAAGAATAACAGAAGAGAGAGAGAGAGAGAGAGAAAAAAAATGATAGAAAGAAATTACATCGCGCTCTACACAATTATTCAATTACTCAATCCGCTCGAGATCATATTAAACTCCGCTGCAGTAGCGCGTATAGCGCGCGGAGTTTAAGTACAGTAGCATTATACTATACGCGTGACCCTCGCTGAAATGTGTCAATATCAGATCCTACGCAAAAGAATTTTATTGCAAGCCCTGATGCGCTCGCGCTCTATACTGCAGCTGCGACAATCAAAGATTTCTGCAGTATGTATATATATATAGAGCTATATCCCTGCTATTGAAAAAAAAAATTGACCTTTCTCCCCGTCGTCGTCGTATACACATATAGATATACCGCGTTCGATCGCGATTTCCGCCCCATTTGTCCGATATGCAATCGATGCGTGTATAGCCCAGCAGCAGCTCTTTTTTTCCCAAGGAGATTCATAATGCATTGAAAAGCGATACTCTGCGAGAAGTGGTAAACCACCTTGGCTTTGAATCTCGCGTATCGCTGCGCGCGTGCGGTGTATGTGTGTGTATATATACTTATAATGTCGCTTCCTCTTTTACGATCTGTCGGCGTGAGTCTATGTATACATGTGTATATCGTATACTCGCGAAAACTTGATGTTGGTTGTAATTTCTTCGTCGTTATGCAAAAAGCTGATATCAATGTTGGACGGTTTTTCACAAAGAGAGTTTATTTTTCAGTTGATCGGACTGATTTGAAGAAAAAAAAAGACGATCAAGTGGAAATAAAACTTTCTTATTGAACAATCAGGTCGATCGCTTTTCCATCACCGTAACCTTGAATACTTAATCGCCTGGTGACGGGAGTTGCACGGAGATTTATATTTTTTTTTAATAATCGATTACTTTGTTATTCGATTATCGGTCTTCTGGAAAACGGGACAAAAGTGCATACAGTATGCGTTGTAAAATTGAAAGGGACGAACTTTTACACTTCTTTCTGGTGTGTGAACTTTGTGATGCACTTTTCATCGATAATTTTTCAAGTGCAAGGATTCAGCTATAATTATAAAAAGCGTTTCCTCGACAAACGAGGTCACAAAGCTGTCGTATATACACAGTTGAAAAAGTTGAATCTTAAAAAAGGAATAACGCTTAGGATAATATTGTTTGTTCGAGTGTCAGCTCTACACAAAAGTAAAAAAAAAAAGTAAAAATCGTTATAGATCGACGCTGCCGGAAGTCGATCGAAAAAATCGGTTCGAAGCGCACGATAATCACAAACAGTATGTACACCGGTGATCGGTAGCAGTATAGCTTGTTTTTCTGTTTACACCGAGCATTATTGGCTCTCGTCCGTGTACATATATCGGTGGTGTATTTACTCACGTCGAGGACTGCTGTTGCTTTTCTCGGACCTTGCGGTTTCATCACTATGAGAGACAAGAGACCGCGCTAGAGTCTCGATGAAAGACGGATTCTCTCCTCTCTCTTTCTCACTTCCTCCTATAACGATCGGCACATTTTTTTCTTTCTCTTATCCTCGACGTTAATATCGTACTGCAGCGAAGCTAGAGATCCAAGTCGATGTTATATACTCAGCGAATCCCTGGCACTATTAGAGACATCGTGTTTGCGTATATTATAGTGAACAAACAAACAAAAAATCGGTTCGATCGTATCGAGCAGCTTGTGTCACAGAACGTCCGGTGGTACCGCACTGTTGGAGATCGTTCCTTTGCCTGTCATTTTCGAAGAACAGATTAACCACAGCTGTTTAATTAATTACAAAACACGTAGCACAGGTGTGTTATAACAATCGTACAACATATATAAGTACTCGTTGCTGCGGATCAAGCTCGGATCGGTAAGTGAGGGAGATCTTCGATGAGCTGTAGAACTTTGTCGAAATCGGAGCAGAACTTGCGGCGTAACATTTCGCAAAAAAAAAAAAAAAAATACACAAAATAACAACAAAAGTTTTTCTTCTTCTCGCGAGTATATTATCAGCCGCCGCGAGATCTTTCGTGTCCGCGCTGATGCGCTGCAGAGAGAAAGAGCGCAAAGGATTAGCCAATAAAAGTGTCCGGCGCGAGCGGTGGGATAGTTGGCACTGGCAGATCTAACTATTTCATTGAGCAGAGAGCTTCTGCTCTCATCTGCCGCACTGGCAGTGCCGTGTGTCAAAGTGTGTGCGTGATGATGCTGTCAGTCATATATACATATACATATATCTATATAGACATGTGAGTGCGAGTGTATACGCACGTGGACTAAGCGCTGACTGGCTCATCTCTCAGTATAGTGTACTGAGCTTCACGGGGCTAAGCTGGACAGAGAGATATAGCTACTCTCACTCTAGTGCATGAGATAGAAAGAGAGAAGGATACATGAAGATATAGCTAGAGAGATGTCCACGTGCGTGAATGGGCACGTAATAACACAGCACACGGGCAAGAATCGTCGATTACATATATATACACTCGTCGCCGCTGTCGCTTATACGAACGTTGCCTCGTGTATGTATGTATGTATTATAGGGACGGAGAGAGAGAGAGAGAGAGAGAGAGAGAGAGAGAGAGAGATTAGGGGAGGCGCGCGGGGAGCTGACTGCTGTAATGGTTCGACGGAGTGAGAAGGAGAGACGCCGAGTGAGGATTAGTTATATAGTGGAGGCTCACTTTGGCGCTTCACCAACGCTTCGCGTGATATGTCGATGTGTGTATGCGTGTGTGTATATAACTGACGATGCTCGGTAACTGGGCTTGCCATCTCTGTCTTTCTCTCTCCGCGACATGACTGTCTTTTTAGGCTGCTTAACTTTCACGCAGTTGAGTCCTTTTTTTCGTGAGGATGATGTAGTGTGTGTCTTTCCGTATCATAGCCTTTTCTACTGATCGGATGCGTTTGTGGACTGTCGTTATACCTGTACAAATGATATATGTATAGCTTATCGATAAATATGAAATGTAATTGAATGAAGGAAAGCTCACTTTTTAACAATTCAATTTAAAAACTTGAATAATTCTAATTCTATAGACTTCATTTCAGATTCGTCAAACATAGCATCGTCTCATTGCATCCGTTGGAAAACCAGATTCATATTTACGCTGGTGCCCCTTTTGAATATAATTACAATTCGTTGCTCCAGGTTACCTGGTTTAACCGAGTAATAACCGGACAAAAGTGGTTATCGAAAAAACCCACAACAGGCGAGAGTGACAATGCCGAATGTTTCTAGCTATACTTATCTCGAGGAAACGCTTTTCCGCTGATCTTTGCGCTCGAAGGAAAAATTACTGTTTAAATATTTTTCGCAAGATTGCGAACGATTTATCACGGAAACGTATCAACCGAATGGAATTATGATTTGAAATGTATTTTGAAACTGTAGTGAAAACATGGTATATACGTTTGCTGTGAAAATATACGATGCTATACGTAAGAAATTCATTGAAAATCAATAGAAGCTTATATTTTTGACAGCGGTATCCGGCTGCAAAAGAAACTGGTTTTTGCGAGATAACAGTTATTGTTAACCGTTCATTCTGGCATTAATGATTGCATTTACGTAATCTACTGTGCAAACATTTGCATCGATTTCATATTATTGCGCGTTTTATTTTCAGCAGGTGTGAAGCCAAGAAATTCGCTTCCAGAAGTACAATTTTGTTAAACAACTTGGAGTTACGCTTGCGTTCAGCGTACCAACAATTCGAAGCATCAGTAAAATTAAACTAGCGCAATTAAAAAGAAAACTCTGCCATTAGAATCCATCATCTGGAGTTTCCACTCCAATTCCGACGGTCGGAATTTATTTACCCGGAGCTCGAGTCCCTTAATAAGGCCGCGGGATCACAACTCTCGGAGCGCAAGAGTCGCGTAATAGAAAATTATTTCTAGGACAGGCTCGGCAGCTCGTCGCGCCGCGCGCGCGCGGCTCTCGTAGGGCTCAAGGCTGTTAACGACTTGAGATGATTTCTCTATTAAACAGTTGAACAACTATTGTGTATAATAATAGAGCGCGCCCAGCGAGAAACTCGGCGTATAATGATCCGTCGCGCGCGTTTACCGTGTGATATATCATCGCCGCGCGTCACGCATCACAGAACAAACGCGTAATGTAATCTCTCTATCGCTCTTTCTCTCCCTCTTTCTCTCTCTCTCACTCTGTCTCGCTCGACTTTTTCGCCTCTCTGACATTGCTCCTCGCTCTCGCTCCCTGGCGCATGGCAAATTCAGATTTACGCTAGCGCTTCTATTTTTAGCAGTGTGCAGCACACAGGCACACACCGAGCTTTTCTGCTCGTCCGGCCGCTGCTGGGGTGCAGCTGCGATTACGAAATGGGTGAATTAATGCTCACACAGACACTATAGTTCGCTGCTTCGTTTTTTGTAACAAATTCTGTATTCGAATTTTCAGCTGAGCTCGAGTTGCTCGAGTCGACACTTGTTCGTTCGAACAATACAACAAGTAATACTTAGAGATATAAGTACGAAATAGATAAACAATTATTTACATTTTCAATGAAATAGTTATAAAATAATTCTTAAAATTTTAAGTCTTTGATAATAAATTGTAATGCCACAAAATTAATACCATGATTCCCTTTTGTTCTTCCCCGCTAGATCAGGCACATCGACCATGACACTCTTTCTCTTTTGATCTTGTC
>UCQR01027205.1:4901-15010 GCA_900474235.1 Cecidostiba semifascia | reverse complement strand
TTGCTACGTAGTGCACAAGGCAGGGCTGAACAGCTGAACTGAACCGAGCGGAACACTGAACTGAACCTATATTGTAGAAAGGCTCCAGTGCTGTTTAATTGTATATACATATACATATGGCTACATATAGCAAAGTTAAGCAAAGGCGAAGAGAGACAGGTGCTGCCGCCTGGTGACCGCGACGGTGGTTTTTTGAAAACGTGCTGATCAGATCACATCTCCGGATCTGCGGCCGCCATGGGGCAGACGCTTGCGCAGTGCGCCAAAATACTATCAAATTCCTGTTCACGTTCCTAGTTTCTATAAAGTCATCACAGAACGCAGATGGAATCGGCGTCGCGCGTCGGGCAGCTGACAACGCACACATCACGACTGCACGACATCACCAATCACCTACTGATGCACACTGTATTCTGGGTCCTTGATCATATTTGTATTATAACCTCAAAGTAAAAGTTTAAATAAAGAATTTTATATTGCACATGAAATAATATTGCTTTTGAGGATGCCGCCTAATCGCGATTCCAGTGGCGAATCTGGTAAGTGGTTGGGTTTTTTTATGAAAAATAATTTAATGTCAACAGAATACATAGTATTTTGTTGTTATTATTTATGTGCCAAACTGCTAACCTCTTCACGTCATATCACGTATTTTCTATCGATTTCATCTCATGTTGGAGTAAAATATGTTTCTTAATCAAATATTTCATATCGTTTAAAGTAGTAGTACAAAGAACATATCAGTGCATGCATTATGCACAGTTTACACATGAACCGTTGATGAATCTAATTTCCACCAACTAAAATCTGGTAGACTGTTTGTGCAATGTGTCAAAAAAATCTGAAACTGACTAGAATTTGATTTCACAATCTTGAGCGGTATTGTCTTGAAAACATCATTTTGACATCTACATTACAATAACTGCTTGCGTCAACCCATTTTGTGATTTATGTCAAGGTGAAGATGTGCTGTAGTTAAAAAATAACACTGAAATAATGAAATTCATGTTTAGGATCGGATTCAGAGAGTGGCTCAGCTTCATCAGCCTCAAGTCGCAGCGGTAGTCCAGCATCTTCGCATGCCCCAGCCCAGACTCCCAGAGCCACCACAACAGATCACTCCGAAGATGAAGGTGGTCATAGGACAAGTCGCTCTAGATCCGTTAGCAGATCACCAAGCAGAAACAAGTCTGCTAGTCCTTCTTCTCATAAATCTGCTAGTCCAAGATCGCAGAAATCTGCTAGGTCTCAGAGTAAATCCCCTGCCAGATCAGGCTCTCGTCATTCCAGTGCAAAGTCTGTAGGAAGTAACAAATCAGGATCTCACAGATCCAGAAGTGGTTCAGCTCATTCTGCACACTCTGGAAGTGCCACTTCGGCAAAGTCCAATGCCTCCAGATCCCCTTCACCCAATGGAAGCCACAGATCTGCCAGCCCTAAATCAGCTGCTAGTCGAAGGTAAGCATTGAATTATGGTCTATAGCTACAACTGCAACAAACTTGTACTATTGTTCAAATTCTTATTTATATGTTTTATTTTTAGATCTGGAAGTCACGTTTCAAGAAGATCTGGTAGTCAGGCTTCAAAAAGATCTGGAAGTCATGTCTCAAGGAGGTCTGGTAGTCAGGCTTCAAAGAGATCTGGAAGTCATGTCTCAAGGAGGTCTGGTAGTCAGGCTTCAAAGAGATCTGGAAGTCATGTCTCAAGGAGGTCTGGTAGTCATGCTTCAAGAAGATCAGGCAGTCAAACCTCAAAAAGATCTGGCAGTAATGCTTCCAGAAGATCTGGAAGTCAAACCTCTAGAAGATCAGGAAGTCAAACTTCCAGAAGATCCGGAAGCCAAGCATCTCGTAGATCTGGAAGTCGAGCATCCCAAAGATCTGGGAGTCGCACTTCTAGGAGATCTGGGAGTCATACTTCCAGAAGATCTGGAAGTCGAACTTCTAGAAGATCCGGAAGCCAAACTTCCAGGAGATCAGGTAGCCAAACATCTAGAAGATCTGGAAGCCCTGCCTCTAAAAGATCTGGAAGCCGTACTTCTAGAAGATCTGGAAGCCAAACTTCCAGGCGATCAGGAAGTCAAGCATCTAGAAGATCCGGAAGCCAAACCTCTAGGAGATCTGCAAGCCAGGGTTCAGATAAGTCCAAAAAGGGTAAGCGTTTGATATTTCATTTTGCACCTCATGAATTGAATCCTCCTTACAATTCTTAAATATAAGCTTTTTTTCAGAAACAGCGAACGCTTCGGAAAGCATAAAACGTCCTTTGATTGACAGTGATGAGTCAGGTTCGGATACAGGCAAATCGGCAAAGAAGAAGCAGCGTCAGCTAATTGACTCCGACTCAGAGCCTGACGACGAAATCCAGCGTGCGAGTGCCGTTAACGCTATCGAGGAACAACCAACTGCTGATGCACTTTTTGGTGATGCTAGCGACATTAGTAGTGACGACGACGAAGAGAAAGAGGAAGAAGAGAAAGAGGTCGAGACGACCGAAACTCAAAGAAGAAGTCGCAGCAGAAGTAGAAGTAAGAGCAGGAGTCGGAGCAGAAGTCGGAGTAGGAGTAGAAGTCGCGGACGATCGGAGGATAGAACACAGGTTCCTGTTATTGAAGACGTAAGTTTGACAGAGATATAGTAGGAACGATTTATTAAAAATACTTTAAGTTAGTTAGATATTCATATATTTTTCTGTAATAGGACGAAGAAAAGGAGAAGGAAGAGGAACCCGAACCACCTCCAGAAACTAGGATTGACGTCGAGATCCCAAAGATTACTACCGATCTTGGTCGCGAAATACATTTTGTAAAACTCCCGAATTTCTTGTCAGTGGAAACTCGGCCTTTCGATCATGAGACGTACGAAGATGAAATCGATGAAGAAGAGACACTTGACGAGGAAGGTCGCGCTAGACTAAAACTTAAAGTCGAGAATACGATAAGGTACGTAAGGCTGGTTGAAAGCATGAAAATATCAAAATGTTTTTTATAAAATAAAAATTATCCCATGTAAAATATTGTTTCAGGTGGAGAGAGGGATTCTCAGACGATGGCAAACTGGAAAAGCAAAGTAACGCAAGATTCGTCAGATGGTCGGACGGCAGCATGTCTCTTCACCTTGGTTCTGAAATCTTCGATGTATATAAGCAGCCATTGCAGGGTGATCATAATCACTTGTTCATCAGACAGGGTACGGGTCTGCAAGGACAAGCCGTCTTTAGAACTAAATTGACCTTCCGTCCACACTCGACCGAGTCGTTTACCCACAGAAAAATGACGATGTCTCTGGCTGATCGTTCGCAGAAAACTACGGGTATCAAGGTGTTATCGCATGTCGGCATGAACCCTGATCAAAACAAATATGAAATGATTAAGGTGAGTTTCGTGGAATATGGGTGATATTTTATAGAATCTCGTAGTTTGAGTTTGATATTGGTGTCTAATCTGATAAATAACATTGTAGAAAGAAGAGGAAAAGCTACGTATGGCGATGCGCGTGCAAAGCAAACCCAAAAAGCCCAGCGGCAGTGGCAGGGGAGCAAACCGAGCGACAGCAGCTTATGGTAACGATCCTTACCATGACGAAGGATCCGACGACGAAAATGCTATCTCGCTCGCAGCCATCAAGAACAAGTATAAGAACAAACCTGCGGGTGGTGGAGGTGTTTCAAAACGTAAGTTTTTTTTTCTTCTAATACTAATAACATTCATTATAAAAATCTGAAAGTCTAACGTGCACTTTATTTCAGTGGCTCAAAATATTTATTCCTCGGACGAAGAAGGTTCTGATTTCGAGGCTGGTCGACCAAAGAAACATCCGAAGACACGCAAAGCTATTAAAGATTCGGACGAGGAATCCAAGTCTGGGTCTGAAGAAGAGTCTGGTAGTGCCGAAGAGAACGAAGAGGCAGAAAAGTCTGCAGACGGTGATAGTGATTAATAATCAATTACATGTAAACATGTATTTTGTAAAGAAAGTGACTGATATTAAATGCAAATGTTTTCATATAACAATACTTTTTTTATATATGCGCTAAAGACGCTGATTTATTCATTTAGGTGTAGATTAAGCGAGGATATAAACTGGTAAACACAGATAGGAATTCATAGCAGATAGAATGTTTTATTTACTAATAGAAGTTACAGTCAGTTCTTAATAATAGTAATAATAATAACCGTAATCATAATAATATAATAATCGTTACAATACAGATAGTGCTTTTACATATTACCGTATCGTACGTAAATAACGAATGGAATCGCCGAGTCTTAATAAACGGCGCTCGTTATAAAAATAATAATAACACGCGCAAGATGAAAGTATAATCAATTTCCAGTCTTCGCGGATGAACAAAGGAAAAAAGAGTATTGTAATCGAGAACCGAAGGCAGCTTGGATGCGCTGGAACAATCGTCGTTCCAGAAATTTTCGCACTATTACCTCTCGAGGAGAGCTTCCCCGCCATTATGTCGAAGTTCAATTAGATGGCAATCGAGGACTGGAAACTGCACAAGCATATACGCGCGAAACAACGGCGTGAGTATCTCGCGCTTATTTTTGTCTCGTTCGCGCGCTTATCGAAAAGTTTCTTACAGCGTCTCGCTTTCGCGTATATAACTATTCTATCGCTTTAGGGGTAGATAAAGCAACGGTCTCGCTCTTGAGGAAGACTGTCAATTATGCATTATGTTTTATCTATTCTGCTTTCACAATTGTGTATACCTGTGTCGAAAATTTCGTGTTTCGTTACTCTTTATTATGCATGCTTCGATTATAGATTTATTATTCATGTAGACTATCAAACGAAAACTTTTATTATTATTATTATTATTATACGACTACGAAATTTTCGATTCGGCTGTTTAATTATTATCATTATATTATATACTTTATTTTCAATCGCAAGGCATACAATAGCAGTTGCTCGCAAAATCTTGCGCACTCATACCTTCAATTTCTTCGCTTTTTAAAATTAGTCTTAAACGGTAATATAATATAGTGATTCTTAAGGCTAAGGCGCGTATAACACACTACTATACAAGAGTTGAACTTAAATCAATAAATAAAAAATATATTTCACAGGTGAGACAAGTAAGTCCATTCGTTGAAAATATAAATCGTCGTTTTCCTCTGATTATCAACTAAACGCAACGCGTGTATGTGTGTGCGATCAATAAGTTAAATGCAAATACAAAATTTCATCAATGTCGATACACTCGCTTAAAACTTAACTATATGTAAGCGTACCGATATACCGTGTATGATCGACCGAATTTCCACTGCGAAAAAAATGCAATCGCAGCAGATCGCGAGAACAATTTCATTATAATTTGAGGCCGAGAGAAAAAAAACTCGATTACAATGGTGTATAATAATATTTGTTAAACAACGTGCAGACTTTCAGGCGATTATTCTTACAGGATTATTTAGTCGTTACAGCATTAGGTGATTGGTTACAAAAATCCGACAAAGAATAATAAAATAAACGCAGCTTATCACAATACAAGAGGGTGTGTGCGATTTTCTTGATATCTCACGGCGTTTAATCAGCGAGTGTTGAACACACTGGAGAGATCTTTTTGTATTTTAACTACAATTACGTAAACTTTTTATTTAAAAAAACTACCAAAGGCAGCGATTTTCCCGGGGACTATCTATAAGAATCTTTAATTGATCGCAGTGAATTGTACCGCGATAATAAACAATTTTGTAGATAGGTGTGTACATAATGTACATCTAGATTACCAAAAGTATTTGGCGATAAATTGATTGTTCCTGCTTCTAGGCGTTGTTACTTGAAAAAGTTTAAAAAATTCATGCTTTCGTAAACGTACTACAGTCGAAAAAATCACATGTACCACTTAATTTCCGAAGTGGCGAAGTATAGTTTTTTAAGTCTTGTTTATTATCCAGTTTTTGTAGGCTTTTTGAAAATTCCGATGAGGCAGTTTAGTATATTTTGATTATTAAAATTAGTACACAATACAATGTGCAAGATTACCATTGCGAGAGTGCTATGTCCGCAAAATCGAGTTTTGACAAGCAATTTTGACGGAGACAAGTCTTCTTTTATTTTAGAATACAAAAAAAGATTGGAATTATGATGAAGAAAATAAAGTTCTTCGACGTTCTCGACGTAGAGCATCTGATAAAAACGTTGAAAAAAAGTGCTGCGGAATGAAAAATACCAACGATCATGGATGCAGTTCAAACAGCTATCAGACGCGATTGATGATTGAGAATCAAGCATATTATGAGTGAAAACCTTAGCCAAAATATTCGTCAATCGAGAAGAAGCAGCAACAATAAGTGTGAAGATCCAGTAAGCGAAAGTTAAGGAGGAAGATAAGGCCTCGTGACGCCGATCAAAAAGGAAGAGCAGCATTATTGACACTACTGACTACGTGTATATGCCAGAAATCCAGGAGAAAGGTTTGCCAGGATACCAGTTTGGCAGAATCAAATCTCCGAGGTTGGCTAAATTCAGCACTTGCCATGCTGAAATTGAGTTAGTCGTGGATATCGCATTCAATATGTCTGTTGACGCTGATTCTGATTCCATTGGCACCTGAAGTGCCCTAATGTAAGAGTTTTACTACGGAAATTGCCATTGCGGGACTGCCAAGATCGAGAGTTTTGAGAAACAACTTTGATGGAGCCAAGTCTTCTTTTATTTTAGATAAAGAAAATCGTATAATTATCATCAAGAAAACAAGGTTGTTCACCACAGAAAATTTGATAAAGGCGTTGAATAAAGTTGCTGCAGAATGCAAAATTGCCAATGACGAAAGGATCAAAGAATTCTCAGAAGCTGTATGATGGTTATGTTCCAGTTGAACGAAAACATTAATATAAAATTAGGCGTGTAAAAGTCTTTTAAAAACTCGATCGCTTATACGACGACATCAGAGTGTATATAAAGTCTCGAATCGGAAAACTGATCAATCGTTAACCTACAATCTCGATAATTATAGTATATCACACCCAGCAACAAACGCAGTATATTGTCGACGCACGAGCACACATATTTGCGCGATTATAAATTCGATCAGAGTCTGCACCTGTTTTTTCTAAAAACGTTTTTCATAATAATCTGCATCGCATCGCATCGCATCGCAAACCGCTTTATTCTTTTTGTATACCTAATACAAATCGAAGCCCTGATGCTTTTCGCATATAATATTATATACTTTCATAGCGTTGAAGGAAAAAATTGTACCGCAGTTGAATCGTCGCGGTCAGTCAAACTCGTAAAGAGTCTCCACACCCTCCACAACTGTCTCTAATATCGTATGCGTATGTCGTAATCGTATATACATATACAGGTGTGTTTCCCGGTGACGCTGCTGCTGCTGCTGCTACGTTGCCCCGAGTGTCCCGGGGATTGACTTCCGGCGCTCGAGAAAATAACGAGAGAGAATGACTGCAGCCTCTCTCGGTGTAAATGTACTTGTGTGTGATCGTCGTCGTGGGTTATTGCCGATAACTCTTCAGAGATCGGTTTCGAGCACCCGCGGGGCAAGCAACTCTCAGCAGGCCTGTAAGCAGAAAAATTAGGAGTCACATATATATTTTTTTTATTATTGCAATTTTAATAATATTGATGAGTGGCTATTGAATATATTGATAATATTTAACGCCGATATGATTGTTTTCTTAAAAAAAAAAAAAACAACAACGATATATTCTCTCTCAAATTATTCATATTACTTGATAATATAAACAACTTTTTTGGATAACTTTCATTTCTACCTCGATACATCAAAAAAAAAAAAGCACACCGAGCAACATGCAAATTACCAAAGTGAAAGGAGTTTTTAAAAATAAACTACATTATAGCGCACGAAGTAAAAGTATATACACCATACAGCGCTGCAGCGTCTCTCGCTCCTTATTCTGCAGAAATAAGACGCCCGAAAACATCATGAAATTCAAATTTCCCACAATTGCCCATCAGCCTCGAGACTCTATTGTTACGAGCTTCTCTGCTATCTCCGAAAAAGAAATATATACGGCGAAAATCGCCGCGGGGATACAGGACGTAAAACTTTACGATCCGAATCATCCTGTCGTCTTGGCCTTGAATTATCACGAAATATACGTACACCAAGAATTTAATTAACCCATAAACCTGCACACACACACACACGAGCGATGATCGTCGTGTCGTTATAACAATCGAGTATATCACAACTCTTGCTTCGACTCTCTCATGACGCTCGACTTGCAGAAAGAAAGAGAGAGAGAGAGAAAAACAAACGTCAGCAGCTCGTTCCACTTGTGCGCGCGTATATAGTCGGTCTCAATTGCGGAACATCCTCAATAAATGCCAATCGACGAAGTAATGGATACGCGGCGTTTGGGGAGGGTGTCTGTTGTGTATATATTATATTATAGCTGTGTGTCCCCTATCGAGGGGGAAAAAAAAGTATTGCGGCTTCGGAGGTTAAGGTCGAGCCGATATGAGTCGAGTGAGTATCCGGTGAGGCGTGAAATTTTCGAAGAATTTTGATTAATTTGCAGGAGGGATGAAATTTCAGGCTACTGTTTCGGCTTACTTGGCTGGAAGGGTTACATTACAGTGTATAGGTGGTTGATTGATTTTGTTTACTGGTTTGGGAAATTTAGAACGTCAAAGCAGCTCTTTTCTTGAATTTGAATCAAGATAAATCTTCAAAAGTATCATGCAGACTTTGCGCAAAATAACGATTCAAAAAAAAACATCAGAAAATCTCCTTTTCAAAATCCTTCTCTATAAAATAGCTAATATACAGCACAAGCTCGACCTCTGCCGAACGAAATAAAAGTTGGAGCTAGGAAGTATAAGTATATATAGGTATAGCTCCTCGCCGAGTCGTGTCGCGCGCGATTCCACGAGGATTAATTCCGCTTCCGCGACGATCTCCGACCCGTAGGTATATATATATATATGTATATCTATATACATATAACACACGCAACATCAGCGTGTATGTATATACATATATTTACAGAGTGCAACGGTACTTGCGGATATGTGGGTATGCGGAGGGCTCGGGTAGGTATAGGCTCATTAAGGCTCGCTCGAGATTGCGACCTCGTCGGATCGGGAGAGATACTTATTTGCAATATATAAAAGGGGGGAACGCCTACGTGCGCGCGCGCGGATCAGGATGTGTGCGCGGCTTCGCCGGGACGGTTTTTTAGAGCTGCTGATTTTTAAGCTGGAGGTTCGGGAATTTATACATTTGGTTGGGCGATGATGATTTTTACGAATTTTGTAAATATGTATAAATATATGACATATGTCTGAGATTTTTGTTCAAATGCCATTTTTATATAATTATTATTCTAATTGAGTTTAAATTATCATTAAAATCTATATAATATAGCTCAAAAATTATCTATACGACAGCTACAAAAGTAATTCAGAAAATAAGTCAAACCTCAAAACTAAATCGCATTTAGCAAGAGCCTCGTGTGTCATAGCACTCGCTCGCATCCACGATAAAAAATGTCTCCGCAGCCGCGTTAATAGCCCCGTTCAGACGAGTTTTTTTTTTTTTTGCTTTGCGCGCTCTTTCCATCGCGAGCAGCAGTATACATCAGCGCAGTAGCTCTCCGCTGTGTATTGAATAAACACAGCCATGCTCGACTGAGTTACTGGGTGAAATCTGACGTTCTCGGAACCCGCAGTTCTACGGAAAATCAAGCTTCACGTAAAATAAGGTATATAAGTACTCGCGTGGAAGTGTCTCTTAGAAATTCGCGGAGCTAACTAGATCTTTGAAAAATCGATGCACGTAAAATCTTTGAGTAAATTTATTAAAATCGCAGAGATGAGAGATAATTTTCCTTTCGTTTCTACAAAACTCCACAAAAAAAGCGAACCGTAGCAGAAGTTCCTCAGCAAATTATATAGTATACATATACTAGCAAAAACCCGTTGAGTTCAGCCGTCGTCATACGTCAAGACGCTCCGCAGTGCACAACTCGTGTATATAGTCTCTCCGCGTCAAGTAGTATCTTTCCCCTTCGCCCGGAAGTGCACAAGGCCTTAGTCGATCGGCACGTTCGCGCATTCAATGCAAATTTGAAATTCCCGCGCGCACGCGCACGTCGTCGGACACG
>UCQR01027200.1:15370-48709 GCA_900474235.1 Cecidostiba semifascia | reverse complement strand
CATTAAAGCGATGAATAATGAATTCAAAATTATGTCCTAGGAATTTCACTAGGCATGAAATGATACGACGTCGCGGGACCATTTTTCACAATCGCAAAACTTTCTCTATGAGGAAGCAAAAGTGGTCACGATCAAAAAGACAAGATACCCGCAAATGACAAATGGACATTACGGAGCAACGTAAACGCGGTGTGATCACGACGTTCATAATACGGTAGAAGTAAAAAAAAACGGTAACGTTACATATCAAAATTCACTTTCAGAGTCCCTTATGGCAAACAATGAAAATGTTCCCGCATAGTGAGATTCATTCGGATCTTCCATACAACGATAATTCCATTACTTTTTAGAATCTTTATTATTATTTATTCAGATGAAATGTTATAGTCCGACAGGTTACATCTTACTTAGATCTACTCGAACGCAGTAATTCATCACACTATATAATTTGAATAATAAATAAATTAATGTTATACAATTCATAACGACACGAGAGCACTTTTATAAAACCACTTTCTCGAAAAAAAAAATAGCAAAAAAAGCTCGGTCGTTACCCAAGCTATGCGCAGAGAGAAAGCTGATTTACGGGGTGCCAATAATGCACCTCTTTAAACAGCCTATAATGAGAGTGTATCACACACATACACCAAACCGCTTTTGCGCTCTATCGTTCTCCAATTCCCAGTATCGCTCTCCCCATCACCCCAGGCGTGAATCGCTTACGCAATATTATCCGAGCTTCGAACAAAAAAAAAAAATCAAAGCGCCCTCCGGTAGATCACGCGCATGCACTAGCTAATGAAGTTAAGAAGTGAAACGTGTGGAGGTGCGCGCTCGCCGATGATTTATCGGTTATACACAGCAGCCTTAATTTCGCCGGTGGCTCCCTTCGCGGAATGCGCCCGCGCGCAAGTCGAAAGTACAAGCGGTAGAGAGTAAGAGGGACCAGAGAGCTCTCTGGCTTCACGAAAACTTTTTAATGAGAGAAACGTCGCGCGGTATGGCCGAACGAAATGATGAACGGGCTTGCGGCGTTGTTGTTGGCGAAAATTTCGGCCCAGCAGGAGGAGGATTCATGTGGGCTTTCGGACGTGCGGCGGAAATTTTGACAAATCTTTGCTAAAATAGGTTTTTTTTCAAGTATAAGGATGCGGACGTGTGATGAACTATTGCACTCTTGAAAATCGTTCCGTTAAGTAGATCAATGCCGAGTACACTCAGACAATCTTCTAAAGTAAATAGCTAATACGAAGAGAGAAAAAAATGCAGATAACCATAAGACAGACATCGTGAAATGCACGTCACCGAAACTTCAAAACAAAAACAAACAAATCTCCATCATCCGCCGCGCTCACGAGAGACGACACAGAAAGCTGCATCAGAGAGGCATCGACCTGTGCTCTCGCACTGTATACGGCATCAGAGTACCAGGGGGAAAGGGAAACGCGAGATGAAGAGCGACAGGCTGTTCGCTCGTTCGTTATGATCGCGAAAGTGAGAGTCACGGTTAGAGATTCTCTCTCTCTCTCTCTCTCTCTCTCTCTCTCTCTCTCTCTCTCTCTCTCTCTCTTCCTCTAGTCTCCCCATCAGGACCATATCATCCGGATGGATGTGACAAATCGCCACGACCAGCTCGATTCGCACGATCTCCTCTCACACACACACACACACACACACACACACACACATACACATACAGATATATACACACACACCGACATATAACGCGTCTTTATGAATCGAGCCCGAGGTTAATTGACGTCCGAAATCACGTCGTTACTCTAGCCAATTACGTATCGGCGATGTGCATACATACGCGAGATCCTTTCCCATTAGCCTGACCTCCAGCCCGAGCTCCGCGACGATTTATGGGAAATAAATACATACACACACACACACACATACGTGCGCACATCGGAATATTGTTTATAAGACGAGAGCAGAGGGAGACTGTAAAGATCGGCCTTATATTTGTTAATTGCGCGCGAGAGAGAGAGAGAGAGAAAGAGAGAGAGAGAGAGAGAGAGAGAGAGAGAGAGAGAGAGAGAGAGTCGTGGGAGATGCAGCCGCGTGCTTTATGTCTACAGTCGTCGTCTGCTGCTATAACGACGGCTAATGTACGGAGAGAGAGAGAGAGAGAGAGAAGATTGAAATAACTTCGATTGGATTATATGAGCGGATATCGGCTGATTGGATTGTATATCGCGAAACGCTTGTTTATGCGCGGCGCCGCGAGAACGTGACATATAAAATTTGCGCGCAGCTCGGGCTGAAAAATCTGCAAGAGCGAGCTTTAATGGAGAAGCGCCGCGGTATGTATATTATTTATTGCAACGTGTATTTATAGGTAGATCGCGAGATTCAGCTCTGTGTGGTCCGGCTATATAATTGATTGAGAGGAGCAGGAGCGTTTAGTGCGCGAAAATTATTGTTTAATAATAAATCGACACGAGCCTGTAGAAAGTTAACGTATATTTCGTTGAGAAAATATACAGACGCGAGCCTGTATGTGTGTGTGTGTGTGTGTGCTGATGTATTGTATATTAAAGTGAGATTTCATCTCTTTAGCGGTAATAGAATGAAATCGAACTGTAAATAATGGTGAAAAGCCGCAATTAAAAGATAATCGAATTTAATTTCATTATACCTTTTAAAACACAATAACTCAGCTATATGCTTCTTCGATTGCGTGGATGTATATAAAGTCGCTTTCAAATATCTGTATACGAAACAGCGATAATCATAGCTTTTCCATCAAAACCCCGTATTTTTTTCCCCGAGATTTTTATGACAAAGCCACGCGCCATCCTCTCGTCTCACATAATAAACTTTCTCAGCCGGGAGTATTTGTACACCAAAAGAAGAGAAGTTCATGGTAACCCAGGGCGGATTTTCGCTTTCCCATTATCAGGGCGTTTCCTCGAGCTTTCCAGAGAACCCGATAAGACTATAAGACTCTCTCTCTCTCTCTCTCTCTTGAGCGCAAGGTGCGAATGACTTATGGCGTGTCGTGCGCGGAGCTCACGGCAAGGCGCGTTGTCATTATACGCTCAATTACGATAAATCTGGCCCGTTGCTTCGCGGCTAAACGAGTGTGAAACCGACTATATAGCCTGTTCGGTTACGGGGTGGTCGCTACGCGGAGATAGAATCGTGTTTGAAGCCGCGTTAGTTTTTGAATAAATGATTTTGCGAGGAAATTTTTATTAATTTTCTCTGTAGATACATGTATATGAGAATTTATAAGGGCTGTTTAGTCATGTGGCGTGACAAAAGTTTGGTTTGCGTGCAAGTCGTCGGTGAAACGCAAAGGACGTGTCGGGCGGAGAAGCGATAAGACGAACGGGGGTTAAAGATCAAAGGGAAATAATGGCAATGCATGCGACGAGATTAAGGGTGCAATCTTCTAAGTGGATTGACGATTGATATGACGCGCGCGGAGCTTTAAAACTGTTTTCTGAACGATCTGGGAACTGCTGCATTATCATTGTTATTATTATTACAATGAAGAAGTGAAATTTCGAGAGACGACGAATTTTCTCGAAAGAAAAATATACAAAAGATAAACGCAGGCCATTAATTATACGCGAAACTTTCCAGCAGAGCATATTATATTCCAAGTGGCAATATGGTATATACGAGAGGATTTTCTAACTTTCAAGAGGAAAACAATTATAGCCGCAAAGAGAGAAGACAAATGCGCGCAGCGATGAGCGAAACGAGTTTAAAGATCAAAGGTAAAGAGCGAAGTACGCAAAGGTGCGGCGGTCGAGGGAAAAAGATTAAGGGTTCTATTTGCGAAATGAAGTCACGATTGGCTGGTGTTATAAATTCGTTTCGAGTCGAGTTGGCTTGTGTAGGAATACATATGGTGAAATTTCAAATTACAGTTGTATACGTATATACGGTATTGGAATGGAAGTGTGCAATGTGTTGCTTTTGATATATTCGGATCTTGATAAGGGTATACATTCGTACGTCGCGTTAATTTAGAACGGTTATTATTTTATCATGAATATTAAGTGACTAATGTCGTAAGTAAGACATTAGAAAACCAATATGATTCTCTCTTTTTTTTTAACGAAACTCCATGTATCATATTCTTAAGAGTAACTTTCGATATTGGCATTATACTATACTTGCCATTCATCTCTATCTATCAAAATATTTATACATCGACTAACTTATTCCTCAGCGTATTGCTTATCCTCCGAATAACACACAAAAATCACTCAAATCATAATCGCTTTTCGCTTTCACGCTTATACGTTCGAAATATCTCTCAGCGCCACCAGCATCAGCCCTTTGGGCCAATAAGTCGCGGAATAAGCGATAAATAACGCAGATCCGACGATACAACTAAATACTAAAGTAAGCCGGCGCGGTCGCAACGCGCCGCGAATAATAAATTACCGTCGCGCGCGCCCGCTGCACGTGCTATTATTCTAATGAGCAGTCGCTGAAACACAATGATGATGGCCGTGAAATTAATGGCCTCTCGCGCGAGAGAGCTGCGCATATATATGTACTAGTGCTGGAGAAAGAGAAAAAGGAGGCGTGTAATTATAGGTGTCGATTTCGTGAAAAATTCTTTGCGCTTCGGATCTATTCTCTCTCTCTCTCTTATGCTCATGCTTGCGGCGATGTGTCTTTTTTTTGGTATTATATAGATATATTTTTTGCATTTGGGTTATATAAATGTCTTTGAGTATTATAGCTTGACTTTCTGGCGAGAATCCGTCCTTGACTCGGCTGCGGTCTGCTGTATGTGTGTGCAAATCCAATTTATTTCGAGACTAAGGGCTTTCTGACGATAAGAATGACTTCTCGGAAGCGGCCACAGATAAGAGGACCTTGTCGGCTGGAAATACGTCTGGGTAAATCGTATGTGACGGTAGATCCCTGATAAAATCCAATTTCAGAGAAAGGACACAGTACGTCTATTTTAGCTAGTTATTAATTTACGCCCCGAATGCTTGCGATACGCGCGTTAATTGAAAAGTCGCGCGTTATTCGCCAAGTCACCTTTAAAGTATAGTATAATATAATGAAATATATTCCTAATTTCTACGTGATCCTTTCCAAATTACACTACTTCATCATATGTCACAAGAAAATTACAACTCCTTAGCCCAAACCTCGATCCCACGCAATCCTTCCCCATATGTAAACACTCTCACAGAGCAGAGAGCGATTGCGCAATACCTCTCGATATACAAAAACACGACGCGTCGCGTTCGAAAACGTGCCGGAAGCAACGAGCGACACAGCCACTTGTATCTTGTATACCTATAAGGTATACCTATACGTATAAATTTCGCGAGAGACGCGCAATTCGTTTCCGTCGTGTCCGAGAACGCCGTGAATGCACAGGGTGTGTGTGTGTGTGTGTGTACAGAGTATCGAAAACGAAAACGGATCTGAGTGTGTATTATATATATATATGAGTATAGCGCCTCTGTGTCTGCGCAGGCACGAGTCTTTGGCGCGGTCCAGATAGATCGGCGTCCGATATAATTAATGAGCACGACCGGCGATTCCCATACACACCTTTCTCGAAGTCGCTCACTTGGGCTTGGAGTTGATCTCTTTTTTTTCTTGCTTTCTTTCTTTTTGCTGCGCGGGATTGCTGATTTTCTTTGTCTGGATTTTTCTGTGTGTCGTTGTAACGTCGTCGTTGTGAGCTAATGATTACTGTTTATAAAGTAGGCTGCGCAACGCATTAGAATATAACAATATACAGCAAAGTTAAAGCTGTGGTGACTTATTGTAACATACTCTGTCTTTATGCTGTCACCAGATTTGAAAGTTCGAGCGAAATGATAATTAGGTAAATTAAAGCCACACTCGATTAAGTTAAAAGCTTCATTATGATGAATCCATCATAATATTCTGTCTCAGAATACCGCAATTTCGGTTAGCATACATTATATGCCTCGAGGCACTGAGATCAGTATCTGTCAAATTTCAATGAAGGTAAATTTGCCGAATTCTGGTTCAATTTTGGTTTACGTCACTCACGATGAAATATGGCTCGTCTCATCTCGTGACACTAATCAAGAATATACAACATTACACCCAAAAAGGATTATTATATTTCTACCAAAATGACACGCGCGCAATCTCCCACTCCGTAAGCGCAAACTCTCTCGTCACCCACACACTGACACAAGCCAAACAGACGACCGGTGACTGGTCCCGTCTTTTTCCCGCTCTCGAGCTCACACACACACACACACTCTCTCTCTTCCGAGAGTTCGATTTTCATTGTGCCAGTACGACGCCGGGTGAGAGTTCTTGCGCAGCGCAAAAATCCCCAATTATCGCGCGCGCGACTCGAGGCTTGTGTATGAGCTATTGCCTCTCTAGACGGTGTAGCTTGTTCGGTGTAGCCTCTCGTGCTGCTGCACATGTGACGTTGTGCATAGGTTAAACGATGGATATCGAGAGACAACGCATAGCCTGCACGCTTTCCCAGATAAGCGGCAAATGGGCCAGGGGATGACCCTCTTGCGAGAGGTTTAATGGTCTCTTGTGTCGTCGTTGATCATATTGCTGTTGTTGTTGTTGTTGTTGTTGTTGCTGTTCTCGCGAATTTGCTTGGTATATAAAGTGAAACTTTCGACTCTGAAGTAAGTAGGATGAAAAGTTTCTGGAATTTCACTGTTTTCGATTGTATACGCGGTAAAAGCTTTCGGGGACTAGACTGTACGGTTCGAAAGTTTGTAACAAACGACTCTTACACCAAATTTTAAACTTTTACACACATTTTGATGTGGACTCTGGTAAAACAATTTCTTCCACGTCAAAAGCGTATGTACCAATCAAAATTCTCAATCGTTTCCAGGTAAATCCATGCAATAAATAACCACTTAGACCAATCAAAGACATGACAAAAGCTATAATCTACTCACCACAGCGTTGGGTATCAGCGTGGGCGTGGATGGTCCCCCATCCTCTTCGCTATCCTCCTTCACCTCCTGCGTCTCGGCAATCAGGGTATCACTAGAATCGCACTTATTCAACCCCCCGTCGTCCTCCCCCAGCAGTTCCTTGACTTCTGAACTCGCGGACCCGAACTCGTCGTCCCTAGCGTCCTCGTACAAGGAGCTTCTACTACCTCTGGTCACACTGACGCTTCTCGCTTTGCACAGCTCGAATATCTCCTCGGGTCTTTGCTCCGTGTCGTCTTCCTCCGATTTTGCTAACGTCGCAGAGCCTTTCTTGCCATCGACGTACCAGGAGGATGAGGTCTGCTGCTGCTGCTGTGGAGCTGTCTCGTTTTTCTTTCGCTCGCAAGATGTTTCGTCGTTTTTGCTCAGCGCACCCTTGCAACGTTTTAAATAGCTCTTGACGCGCTTGCTCTTGCTCTTGCGGGTCTCGTGGTTGCGACACGTCAGCTGCTCCCCTGCTGCTGGCTCCGAAACTTCGGGATGAGGCTTTTCTTCGGGGATTTTCGTACACGACGGTGGCTCTTGACTGTCGGTGGGACATGTTTCAGCCGGCGGATGCTCTATCGCAAGGCTCCAGGTCTCGCTGTCCTTGTCGGCGATCGCTCGACGGTCCGCTGGAATCACCTGGAACATTATGAAATTTTCTTCATTATTTATCGTTAATCGTGTACGAATGATTTATATCGAAACTTTTATTACGATTCGTTATGGAAAGAAATAAAAGTGACGACGAGAGAGAAAGGCTAATTGGCTGGATATGGGCAGTCAGGCATTAAATGCGCACAGAAATATACGATTAGAAGTGTGTGTATGTACTATATGTGCAGCAGGTTAGCAGGTATCGAGTAAAAAGTTTGACGTTAATTTATTTTGCGCAAATACACACACACACACTCGATATACAACATTATAATCGCGCGATAACATCAATAAAACTACCTAACTACAGCGAACGCAGTTAACCGTTATACACCGAGTATCCGACAACTTACATATATATGAATTTTCGAAAAAAGAAATCATTCAGATGCGAATCCCCGCATATACCTATATAATACATCAAGCCAACTGTCATTCTCAATAAATTTATCTCCTCAAAAACAAACACGTATCCTCGATCGCACGAAACGAGAGATAGAGAGAGAGAGAGAAAAAACGATCTCTCAAACTGATGGCACATCTTCTCTCTAGTCACACGCATTTACCATCAAGCTGCTGCTGCTGCAGCCTTGAAAAAGCGTCGCGCGAAAAATGTCAGTAGCATCGCGCGGCGGCAAAGCCGCTTAGAGAGACTCGATTAGAAATTTGACGCGCGCTCGGACGTGTCTTTACCGTTTAGTTCTCGCACGGAGTGAAACATCACTACTCTTATAGGTATAAGTACACGCAACCGAGAGATAGAGAAAGAAGAGTCGTTTGTTTCGTGCCGGAAATGAAACTACTCGACAGAGAGAGAGAGAGGATTAGGGTGGTTTTCACGTGTCGCCGAGGAGGAGCGACACACGTTCACGTATATACTCGTATACTTATACAAGAGGAAGATGTGTGTGTGTGTGCATGGCGATCACGAGGCCGTAGAATATGTTTGTGGATTTTTAGCTTCGCGCCTCGGAGACAGCAGTATGCCTTTGTAGAGCGAATTTATTTGGCGTGTGTCTTCGGATGTGCGAGTGTTTAGCCGTGTGGGAACGCGATGGTCTCTTTTTTAGATCCGCTGATCCAGTTCATTTGGCTTCTCAGCTGAAACTACTTTCTAAGCTGGCCGATACATTTTTTAAAAATATATTCTCAAAAGTCTATTGGATTACGTTGTAAACTTGAGAGAGAAATCCATCGAATGATAAATATAAGGCGGAAGAAGAGACCGCACGGATCTCGAGGAAACTTTCTTCTCGAAAAGGAAACTACAACTCCATCGTCGACAAAACGGAAACCGTCAAGCTACTCGACGCGATTTTCCTCGCGCGCGCGCCAAAGCAAAGAGAGAAGCATATCATCAGGGAAAAAAGTCAGCTGCGGGGAGAGGAGAGATAGTAAGCGATAAGAAGGTCAGATTGAATCTTGGCCGATGGGAGAGCGCGATAGCCGAGAGGCGTGGGATCGAACGCCTTGTGTGCAGCCTCGCAATATGTGTATAGTTATAACGTTCTGTGTGCAGTATCGACCTCGCACACGTATATACAAGAGAAATAGAGAGTTTATATACGCTTTATTTCGCCTCTCGGCGGGCCTGCCTGCCTGCCTGCCTGCCGACGATTCGATTTGCTTCCTTCCTTCCTTCCTTCCTGAGAGAGCCGCGTGCACTGATAAGGAAATTATCTCGAGAGCTGAAAGTTGACTGACGGCACTTAATTTATCCGATGTGTGTACGAGAGTTTGCTTATAGCCGGGGATAAAATCTCTGTGGTGCTGCTCTGATATAACGATATACTTGTGCGCGACGGGGACTTTTTAATTATTGTTATAAGAGGCTGTTACATGGGCAGCAGCCGGTTTTGTTGTTTGTATCATTTGTTGAAAGCGTTTTCTAATTTATGCAATTGCAGTTATAGCCGTGGCCTTTTCTTTCGTTTTAACCTTAATGTACATAGACTCTATGAGAATTGAGTTATTATAATTAATTTTCTTTGTGTGTTTTGAGGCAATTATATAGCGATTCTCAGGCAGGATAATTTTTTAATGGAACTAATTGAAAAGTTTAGTATATTTTGTTCTGACTAAGAAGAAGATCAAGTTGCAATACGACTGATTTCGCATGCGTCAGGGTGTGCGGATCTTTTCTCTCCGTGCTCCTCCTCCTTTAAAAACTCAAGAACAAAAAGGAAGCTTTAAATAAAAGTAACGACGCCACGTGCATGGTGAAAAAGGCAGAGGCTCTCGAAAAATTTTTTTTTATCGCATCCCTGTCTCCCCCTTCTTCCACCGACTCTTCCTATCATTCGTACTTATACCTATATACACTGAGAGGGAAAGTTCGAGACGGAGGTACTTCATAAAGCGAAAAATGGGAGAGCGTGCGACGAGATGAAAAACCCAGATGTCGAGGGGAGGAGAGCAAATGGGGAAGAGAGAAGAAGAATGCGTAAAGTGAAAATCGGCGATATGGGTTTTTCGCTCTCCGGGCGGTCTTCTATTTCCGACTGCTTTTCCTTTTTTTACTCGCGTGACGTGTCTGCGAGAGTCAGTTGTGAGCGAACGCCTGAACGACTTTGGAATACTTTATATCATGTCTACTTTTAGAAATTTGACGTAGAAGAAATAGTAGCGATTGTTTTGTTTCTACTCATGGCAAAAAAAAGATTATTAAATTATTGGTTATCTCAGCAAACTCAACCAGTACTGCTGGAATTTATCATTGAAGCATTTACGTCTTTGAAAATTTTTTACATAAAACGAAATTCTCTTAAATTATCGATACACGTTTTATCTCTCGAATTCCCTGAAACAAAAGTTCAGCACAAAACTCTCGAATATCCCAAAAGCCCGCACCGCCGGTCATGCACAATTAACGATGAGCTTTCTCGCTCTCAGTGCAATGCACACATTTAGCTCATCGAGCCGAAAGATAAAGCCAGGTGAACGCACATATATAATACGGATACTCAGCAATGGAGAGAAAGAGACTACAAGATCGTGTTCGCTCCTCGCGGTAATAACCCGACGCAATTCGGACGGGATGATTTGCATCTCGCGTATAATTGCGCTTCGGCCCAGACGGAATTAAGTTTTCATAAAGGTGGGGAGAGACAGAGAGACGTCAGCAGCGCTCGATTGTAATCGCGTTCGAAAAGGGACAGGTATTAGTAGGAAGTAGGATGTAGTATTGATTGATTTTCATTTGAGAGATATGTGACAATTGAAGAACTTAGATTGATTTACTTGATGACATTATATTATTATGGTTATAAAAAAACTATGGTATCCTTGCTAAAGCGGACTGTCCCCCGGAAATCGAAAGCTTGACTTTTGACGTTATCAATCCGAACCACTCGAAATCATGAATACCTCAATACAATATATAATTAGTCCTACATTATTAGTTATTCTCATCGACTGACGGACAACCGAAAGAAATATTTCATTGAGCCATTCACTTGGAAAATAATCAGACTATTGATTAGCATTTACAAAACCCACAACGCGAAATATACAAAAAGCCTTTCACACACAATAATCCCATCCCAGTTACTCCTTTCAACCGTCACTTCCCAGCACGAACTTCAACCGCGTCAAAAACGTATGCACAAAGACGAAATTCGAGCGCCTGATGCACACAGCCTTCAAAAGAGCATCAGTAACAACGAAAATGGGCGTGAACCCATATACATACGCACGACGAGAATCACGACGTCAAGGCGTGCACGTACCGTCGTAATTTCGGTTATTGTGTGCACATACTACACTGTATACACCGCCTCGATTCCGACAGGTGCGGCAGTCCACTTGATGTAAAAAAAAAAAGAATCGGCGCACATCTCTTAACATTTCTCCGCTCACACAGGCGTCCGAGATTAACACTAATTAATCACTACAAGCGCGCCCGAGCGGCGTACAATAAACGACTACGACGACGAAGACTCGTCGCTCTTTTCGTCGGAACGTTTCTTGCGCATGTGTATATATGTATAAAACGTGGTTTCGCGGTTTGAAGAGTGAAAGCAGATGATGACTGATGGAAATGAGAATTGGCTTTTCGGCTCTCCGTATATATACACGCTCGCGCGTGGTTCTTCTTTTGCAATGAAAGTTTAATTCTTTGTTGATTTATCCGCTGGACGAGCTTAATTACAATGATTTTAACGGTCATTACTTTTGCTCGGATGAAGCGCGCGTGTATGTATTATACATACGGGTAGTGTAAGTATGTATGTATGTACGCATCAGCGTGAGGAGAGGTGAAACGATTTTGGGACTTCCTTTTTGCGCTTTTCGAGGTTTCTCTTCTTGTTGTTGTTCATACCGGGAAAAGGAATGTCTTACTTGTGTGTGTGTGTGTTATTGCGCGCCTCACTGGAGAGGATAAATTAAAGAGAACTTTTGTAGAACTTTGGAACGCCAGCTTCGGATTCATTTATCAAAATGAAAGTTAGCCCGGTAAGTATGTATATATATTCTACATGAATGCGTATACAAAATGTAATTTATAAAAGTTCCGGCTGCTACAGCAGCACCGGGTCAAGAATTTCTTTGAGCTTGTTTTTCGCGTTGGGATGCGATGCTTCTGTTGTACATTAATTAAAAAAGATTTTTATCGGATATCTGATAAAAACATCTCGTGAATCTTGCGGATCGGTAGCAGTGCGACGTGATAAACGGAGTGTAAGGCACAGTAGAAGCAGTCGAGTATAAGACACGTGTTAGACACGTGTTAGACCTATAATTATACCGATTTCAAGTATTTTCCAACTGTAACATCAAGAAGCGGAGTTAATAATCCATTTCTCAATCGTTGATTCTCGTTCTTCAGATCGAATTTAAACTCACGTATTATACTCATCAAAAGTTAAGACGACGACTTTAAATGTAATGAATGTTTCTATCCCAGTACACTGAAATAAACCCCGTTACGTCAAAATAAAACACCTATCGACGAGTACTTCAGCATCAGCATCATCACCCAACCGTCCTCCACATCCTCGATCCATCTCTCATATGCATCCTCGACTTCTCTCCGCCTCCGTCTCTAATACTACACACAGCATATATGAGCCTCTCTATACCTCCTTCTGCTTGTCCGCCGCTCGTTCCCTCCGGCTCTGTCTCTCTCTCTCTCTCTCTCCGTCTCTTGCTCTCTTATCTCCATCTGCCTTTGATTCGCGTGGCTGATAAGCTCGGGCTAGCGTCGATTTTATACATAGCCACGGCGTTACGTCAGCGCGAGCTGCCGCCACCGCCGCGTTGTAAATTGCGCGCGAGAAGACGCGCGAGTTGATTAATGTGCGAACGAGAGACTTTTTCTCTGTCGCCCTATCTGCTCTATACTCTGTGGCGCTAGGGACGATTTTTTGCTCGAAAGAGAAGCAGGGTGAGTTTGTGTTATCACTGTATATATACGTAGTGATGTTGATTTATAAGATGGGTGTGTGAACTGTCGATATGTAGTAACATACGTGTTTATGCTTTTCAGTATTATAAGATATCGTAGCAGACTTCTCGTTACATTCTTCTAACTCTTGATCTTAAATATATTATATTATTTAAAACAATATTAAAAGGATCAAAATTAAGTTCTCCTTTTCCCATGTTTTCCGGCTAACGAAACCAAAACAAAATACAGCCGACCTAGGTCAGACACACTATGGTATACACGCACCGGTACGACCCTCTTCTTCCTGTCTGGCGTTGCGTCGAGGGAAGCCCGAGGAGGAGGAGGAGGTGGAGGCCTCTACATCGTCGCTAAATTATGCGACAACTCCGGCATTCGCGGTAAATCACGCGAAAGAGGAGGCCGAGACTGCACGGCTGGAATTATACGGGGCGCGTGCGCTTACGTTGCGTATATACTGTAAAGCGAGGTGTAGTGTCCTTGCGCCGCAGAAAGTTTTCAGTGGCACCGAGGGGATCGATTTATCTGAGGGAAGTTAGCGCGGACTTTGGCCGATTGCTGTTGTTCTGGTGTGAGACTGGAGTGGAATTACTCGAGTGTTGCCGGAAATGAATGGGATCAGTTGCCTATTCGATTCTATTTTCGAGCAATGTATCTCGAGTAATCTCCAGCATTTTTCATTTCGATGCAACAATTATTCCGTTATTTTCTAAACGAGATATACCCATCTCCACGAGAGCAATTTTTCTTCAGTCAAGTATACTCAATACACACCGCTCAAGCTCTTCCAATTACACGCGTTCGTGAACAAAGCGTCGGCTCTGCGCATAAAAAAGTACTTCGTCTATGTAGAAACTTCAACAGTTCAGTTTTAATAAACCATCCGAGGCGCAACAACGAAGGGGTTGAAGCTGGTGTATACACAGCATATACCTATGTATAGAGTATAACTATACCTACGGAAGAAGTGCGCACGGTCACGCAGCGACTCTATATAGTGATGTATATTATTATATATACGTGTACCTGCGTCAGCGTTTAGTTTCTCTGGGACTAAAAGGGAGGTGGTGAGGGAAAAGGGTAGATGAGAGGGTATAAGTAAACGCGCGTGAACGAGCGTCTGTGTACTTTGAAGCGAAAGCATTTTCCTGAGGCGTATCCGCGGGTCGTATTGGAGGAGACGCGATATGTGAGGAGTATTAAAGAGGTCGATGTTGTTTAAAGGAAATGTTATAAGTATACTAAAGATGTGTAGAGATGATGATATAGTTAGAAATGTTGCAGCTAAAAAAAGCAGGCCTTGTACTCTAGCATTGAACTACTTGTTTGATGGTTATAGACACATTGTCGTCTTTGTAAGTATACACCACTCAAAGAGGATATGTATACTTCTGAATAAAGAATCTCTTCATTACACGGGTATATGTCTCGAAGGCATACCTGAGCCGGATAATTGTGTGTACTTTTTTTTTTTTAAATGATCCGTCATAAATAAATGTAAGGAACAGTAACAAGGTTTTTGGGCCACTACTTTTAGCGAGGATTAATAATGACATCGCGAAAGGCATTAACATTAATAATTGTCGAAACAAAACCAATTCATATTTATAGTAATTCAAAACCGATGTATGAACGGAATGAATGAGCGAACAGGTTAAGAATAATGGCTTCCATAATTCAGCGACTTGTGTTAACGACTCTTGGGCAGTCTATACCCTAAATTGAATGACGATCGCGTCGAGTGAAACCTTTCACGACTTTCGAAAACAACGTTACACTAATTGGATAAAAATGACTGCAATATTATAACCAGCTTTGTATATTAATTGTCGCAATAAAAACCTGACATATATGCTCATCGATTAATACTCCATCATCTTACTCGAACCAAATTTCTTCATCCTCTGCTACATCCACGATGATGTGAACTATATAAGTTTCAGGAGTTGATGTCTCATTAAAATGAACATTTATCATATACGTGTCGGACGAAAAAATTTGTACTTCGCTAATTAACGCACTCTCTACTCTTTCTCTCCAATCAAAATTAGCAACACACCTCTCCAAAAACAAAGCATAACAACAACGTCGTAACTTCCGAACTAACGAACCCAACAAAAAGCTCAATTCCCAGTCATAGAGCTCTCTCGCTATAGGAGCAACATCAGCAGCGCCAGATCAGACAAACGAAAAAAAAACGGCACATCCTCTCCCTCTCTTTCTCGTCTCGCAATAATCGGTCATCGTTCGCGCCGATCCGGGCATTGCACGTTCGGTGTATACATCGAATAAAGAGGCGCCAGATCGACTCGGCTCTCTTCGGAGAGAGAGGATGCGCACGCCCAGAGTGGATATATTATAAGCGCCACGACCACTTTATTACACGGCGCGACTCCCTCGCATTATTTATCGGAATTTGATTCGCGCCACCGACGAGGAGGAGGCAAGGAGTCGTAATAATTGAGGAACGTAGTCTGTTTTCTCTGTCTACATACATATACTCGTGTGAGTGATTGGTTCGGTTATTAGGGTTATTAAGTCCTCGCGGTAAATTCAAATGTTTCGTCTGTATCTAATCTGGGTGATCGAGACGTGACACAAAAAGATGAAATTGTCGCGATGACAGAATGCGACCTTGATACCTTTTCCCCGATTCGATTTCCATAATTATTGGTATTCAACGCAAAAAAAGAAGCTTCACCACAACGCCTCATCAGAACCAGCAGCAGCAATAACAACAACAACAACAACACAGGCATTGATCGTGCCGCGGTGCAACGCCCCCGCGCGCAAGCTTCAATAAGCGATTTAATCAGTGGAAAAGTAAAGTTCACGCCGGGCGCCAGGGACTTGTTTTGCTGCTGCTGCGCCGCCTCTATCTCTTTCTCTCTCTAGTCTTTCGTTTGTTTTTTTCCTCGCTCGTTTTGCTCGTCCTATAAGCGTTTAATTCGTTGAGTACTGCTGCTGCTGCTGTTGCTGCCGGCGTAGTATGAAAATAAAAGCATCTGGTTATTAATGCGTGCAGCAGCTCGCGCGCGGAGAACACAGAGAAATATAAGGTATTAACGACCGCAGCGCGCATCGCGAAAGGTATTTTTAAGCTTTGAAAGCTTTCGATTATAAGCGGACGCTTTTTAATGATATTTTATTGTACATATATATTGATTTATGGAAATTTTCCGAGGTACTTTTTTTGTTCCACGGCTTTCAGTGCAAAGTTGTAAAAGTCGAAGGTGATCGAGATAAGGTTTTGTACGGGGAGACTTTCCAATACTTAAAATATACACAGAGTTAGTTATTTACGCCTGTTTTTTTTTAAAGATAATTTTCAGCAAACTTTCTAAACAATCGCGAAATATCCCGTTGAAAAGATCCCAAGCCTAACAATTTCTCTCGCTCTGTGCTAATGGACTACACGACAATAAATCCAAGAGCGACTACAGAGTCAGACAGCAATTAATGAACGTATAGCGGCGGAGGTAAATAAAAAAAAAAGGAGTTCCCAGCCATCACACACGCGATAACCTAAGACGCGTCCTCTCCTATAAAGAGGAGGAGGAGGAGGAGGCGATGTAATCCGAGCCGAAATTTCACCTAAAGCCCATCGAGACGTCGCTCACGAAGCCGATCGCGGAAACGAGGTTATCCCGATGAGCATCGCCATTCAGAGAAGAAGGAACGGGGAGGAAAAAAATAAAAGCGCAGGCGCGACGAGATTACGATACAAAATGGGAGAAAGGGACGCGCGGGAGACTGAAGGCTGACGCAAAGAAACAGTTAGAGAGAGTTGAAAATGGAGAAAAAAAAAGGAATTGATGAAAGAGAAAATGGAGAGCGAGTTAAGGACGTTATCGCACGATGGGCGGGGCGAAATGAGCGAGCGGGGATTTATTCGCAATTATCGTGGAAATGCCGGAGTGCAAATTGTGAGTATAATTGTATAATCAACTCTGCGTAGTATATATTGGTATACGAAATCCTATTATCGAGAGTCTGATGAGCTTTTTGTCTTTAAATAAATTTCTTACTTTACGATTTGAATAATAACGAAACAATAGCTAGTACGACTGCAGCAAACGAAAGCGGAAGTAAATACACGGGACGACAGAGAAAGTAAAGGAACGATCTCTGTGCGCGGAGTGAAAAATAAGGCTGAACGAAAGCGACAGTGAGTCGAGGCGAGATGGAAGGATGCAACGACAACAAATGTTGTACCACACGGTCTAGATCAACGAAGTATATAGGAGTAGTACAATATATACACATTTAGTTTCGGCGATGACGATAAGGTAAATTCGTGATGGTACCACACTGAACGATGAGGCGGACAGATAGCGAAGCTTCTTCGATAGCATCGCAAACTTATGAGCGCATCACATCTTATATATATACCAATGCGATGAGAATGGAAAATAAAGGTTGGATTATTAATGACGGGTGTATTTACGTAAGTTCCTCGTTGTCGTCCACGTATCAGGTATAATAATAATAATTATAATACCCTGGTTGCGCTTTTTTTAAAGGGCAGAAGAATAATTTGTCGGAATTTTTCATTATAATTTCAACACAGATACAGAAACCACCACGGTATAGTGCGCTTAATAAAATCGGGGCGCATAAACTTGCTCTCAATTCAAGCGCCGCGGGCAAACCCTCTCCGTCTTTAAAGCTTCTCTCTCCTCGTCGCTGCAGCAACGACGACAGCAGAGAAAAGCCGGCTTCTGTCGGAGACTGCTCGGCGTCGTCGTCTGGCTCAAGCGGAGCACATCAGGACAGAAACACAAAGCCCACCACCAACGAGAGAGAGAGAGAGAGACACGTTAATACACACCGCGGGAAAATCGAGCGAGAAGGAGAGACAATATAACAAAAGCAAGATGGGAAATGCAGAAAGAACGAAAGCGGGAGAACGGTATAGAGTATAGTAGGCTATACGCGGTTGGGAGGGGTGGCAAAAAAGAGAGAAAGCGAAACTACGCGGCGATCGATTCCAACCCCACCGCGTGCGCCCCGCCAGCAAAGCTGCGCGGTTGACTCTGTGTGGGTGCAGACGATAGTAACGGAGGCAGTGCCCTCGTCTGGCCTCGTGTATATAGCTATATATACACACAGTGACTAGCGCCGGCCCCTCCCGCTATTAACCGTATCTCTCTCTCTCTCTCTCTCTCTCCCTTCTCGTCTTCTTCCTACTCCTTATATATACCACAGAGAGAGGCGTTTGAAGGCTACTGCTGCTGATGCTCTTCTCTCCGGCTACTCACTCGGATGTATCTTTTAGGAAACGAGATAAGCCGGAAGGTATACGTATACACTCATACACACGTGTAGTTTGTGTGTGTGGGTGGATTTACGCTCTCTCGAGAGACGTAACATTCTCGCAAGAGAGAGAGAGAGAGAGAGAGAGAACGAGACTATACGTGTGTTGTGTGGATTTTGCTGAAAGAGGGATGGGACTGAAAGAGAGGAAGCGACTGACCCCTTTATGCGCGTCGGCTGCCAAGTTTCTTGTGGCTTGGAAGCGAGAAAGGTGCAAATGAAGTTTGCGCGCGCTAAGAGCGACTGATGCTCCGGGTGAGAGGAAACTGGAAAGTTTGTTTTGAGTTGGGTGTGTTTTGATGGGACTGACCGCTTTGATTTGAAAGTAGACGTACTACTGACCAATTTTTATCTCGTTTATATAAAATTATACCTTGTCGATTACTTTTACAAGTATATAGGGCTAATGATACAAGGATAAAAATAACAAGGACCAGAAAAAGCTCAAAAACACTTTTCGTTAGTTGTCAAGACAACCAATCGAAAACACGACAATCGCAAGAGCCAGTAGCAGCTAGACAGTGACAAATAAAGTGTATAATGAAAACAGAGCAAAAGAGGGAGAGAGTCCGAAGAATATGAAGAGGTAAGCTGCACGGAAGACGTATACCAGGAAGCTTCGTCGCGAGACGCAATGTTATTACGCTGGGCTTTATACTCGAAAGACCAGGGAAGGAGGTGACATGTACCGACAATATCCGGATATGGCTCAGGGCCAAAAGGAACTCGCTCGCTGCCGGTGTTCGTTATGACCTGCATCGACGTTATACAGATCCGCGACTATTCAGATTTTTGGCAAAGTTATCTGATTAGAATAATTTTCTCGAAATTAATGAAGGTCGAGTTTATTATGGATTAAAATCTATACAATTATTTATTTATTTATTTTTTTTTAACACGAGTAAAACGTCATACTTAAATTTAAAAAACAACCCTAAAATAGCAAACTCGTCGTACCTCCAAATCAACTTATCCAACTCGCACGTCTCCTTTATTAGACAAACTCCAACTTTCTGCACCGAAAAAGAAAACACACAACACTCCCGCATCACTCTACGCGTTCGCCAGAGAAGAGGAAGAGGGTCGTTCGGCAGCATCAGCCATAAAGAGTAAAAAGGAGAAAAAAAAGAGAAGCATCATCGCTGCAACCGCTCTGTGGCCTCTGAAAACGAACAAAGGGAGCAGTTCACCCGATTGAAAAGTGCGCGCGCGCGCGCGATAGCACCTGAGTGCGCCAACAGCGAGACGGCGACGGGAAAAGAAAAAAAAAAGAGAAGCAGGAGAAAGTCAAAAGCGAGTCGCCCCGTCTTTTTTCCTCGCGCGCGCGTGGCTCTTGATTTTGTCACTTGTGCGAGTGCTGCTGCACTTCCGCAGGGCGTCATCATTCGGGGGCAAATGTTGAGAGAAAAAATTTGTCAGAGGTGAAGAAGCGTCGTCTCGAGTCTTTCTTTTTGTTCACGTTTGGATTTCCGTATTGAAAAATAATTGATGAAAAAATTGTTTGATAAAAAGGTGATTTTTTTAGATGAAAAATACCGTCACAAAAGAAGATAAATTTAAAAACCCTTTTCCTCCGTAATACACGTGGAAACTTCTGCTAAACATAGCGGAAAATACATCGACAAAGCATATTCTCTGGCAAAAAATAATTCATCAAGTTTTGTCGAGCTTTTTTTTAGCTCTTTCTCTGCGCTACAGGAAGCAACAGCGCAAGGGCATTGCTCGTTATTATTTGTATTCCGTAAAAGCGCGCGTGGGCGTGTAGACGTTCGCCGGCGCTGCCGCCGACGTAGGCTCGTCTTTCGAAAAGGTAAAAAAGAACTTATTGACAGTGCCATTAAGGGATGCGTCGCTCGTATTTACCGAAGCTCATAAAACGTCGTGAAATTCTTCTGCGAATTCTAAAATATTCAGCAACGGCGGCTGCCTTCCTGTTGTGTTTTGTTATATATTTATACACCAGTGTGATTTTTCTTGTACCGATAAACATTGTTGTTGCTGTTAAAACGCGTTTTGAAAGTATACACTCAAGAAGGAAGAATAAATATTTGCAGAAAAAAAGTTTATTTTCGAGTAGTGGTATACGTGAAAAATATCGCTTGTCTCTCGAAGATTAACCGAGCGAGCTCGAAAACAACTGCAAAAGCTACTCTCTCTCAACATTTAGTGGGACGGATAATTACCAAAGTCAATAATACTTTTGTTTATTATACACTACTCGCGCCTGAAGTACAACTTCCAACACCCGGAGAAACAAATGACTACCTCGACCTCACGGCGCTTGCGTCATCGTTTGTTTCGAAACGATGCCGGCATAGAAGGTATATATACAGAGAGAATAAGACGAGGCAGACACTTTCGTTCCATTTTTGGGGTGACTTATGCGACACGTCGCTGCTCTTTCTCGCCCGTCAACGTTATACGCAGTTTGCCCACCCGAAATACGACGAAGCGATGCTGCTTCGCGCGCACGTTTTACTCGCTTCCTTGTTCTCCTTTGTTACCGTGTGTAAAATGAGAATTTTTTATTTTTCGAAGAGGAAATTTATTATCGTCGAAAATAATAGTAGTCACTCGCTTTTTAGACACAAGAGGACAAAAAAAAAATGTTCGTGCAATTGTTCACCTATTTAACTGTGCTGAGTCATATTAGTTCGACACAACACAGTCATAAAATCTGCAAAAATTTGATTTCGGATACGAGAGTAGAGATTCCGTTCCAGCGCGAAATGAAAAGTTTTGAATTTCATCGTTCCATCTCGTTAAGCTTTATAGCAGCTGCACTGATTTTTCGCGACAAGCATCAGCGATACACTATGAAACTGGAGATATAGCCGCGTCGGTTTATTAAGGCCGTAAATTGGCGCAATAAAATCATTCAGCGATTTTTTTTCTGATCTCACGAATATATATGGCATTATTACCCATTTCCAAAATTTACAGTGCCGTAAAACTGGCATATTTCACTTTGCCAATATGATTTCCCGTATATGCATACAGACTTTTTCTCACGAGTCTACATTTTTAAGTACACAACGCGCGAGACCTTTGTTTATGTGATTTTTCTTATACTGCTTCGAAATATATTCACTCAGCCTGTAATTCAACGTGTATTTATTATCGGAGCAAAGCACATCGTCTCCAGCATTTTAAAATGCAATGGGAAGTCAACCTGACCGCACATACCAGAGTGAAACATCGGTCGATAAAAAAAAAGTTATTTATCCGCTAAGCAACCTCATAAATCCAGATTCTCCACACCTCAGTCGGTGCGACACCGGACACCTTTCGCAAGAGTTAATATACAACAGCAAAATCGTAAAGCGCTCTTTATTAGGGTCAGGCTTACTTATACACGTACGCGTGCCAGACCATTATGTGCCCGGCGGTAGCCGCGCAGAAGTTCGTTAAAATGTAGGCTATCGGCGTTAAGAATCGCATGATCGCGTATAGCCAGCGCGAATGAAAAGAAGGAAGAAAAAGCACGAGCGCTAAGTATCCGGACCGCGACTAAAGGACTTGGACTTCCTCGGTGTATATGAATGTAGTTCCGTAACGAGTATAATATAATGGCGAGGCTGGCGGGCATCGATTGCGCCGCGGCTTTCGGTGCCGCCGGTCTTCGATCGTCCTAGTTTACAGGAGCGCACGTGTGTCTGTGTGTGTTGGCACGTGGTGTGGTTTTTAGATTTAAAGGATCTAAAGGATTATTTTTCGAGAGCGCTAGAGGTTATCGGGCGCTTTGTTTGAATTATGTAGGAGTATGGTCTAAAAATAAAATATCGATTCTCAATTTGTGATATAATTAATCGAATTGGAATTAAATGATATTCATAAGATATAACGTTTGCGAAACTGCAAGTACAAACACAATCAAACTCGTACACGTACATTTATTCGACTGGATATGACAATAACATCGAAACTCATACAGATACAAACATTGAACGACTAGAAACAGCTGTTACCTAGTCGTCTCGTCAGAATGGCTTGACTGCTCGACTAAGTTAGATCGATTTAATCCACGTAAATTTTAACTATAGTGACCATGAAGATTTTACTGACATACCTCATAATTTTTAGCGTGTTATCACAATATATCCAGGTGTGTATAATTATCTAAGAGGGTATTTTTAAAATAGTTCGATAAGATGTTAACTATATTATTGAAAAATGCTGTACAGATCGACTGTCGTCTATTAAGGGATTGCGAAGATCGCACGTGGTACTGTCGATATCGTAGACGAGCTGAAGGATGCAATGTAAGTTTCAAAAACTCTGATGCTACTATACTTTTTTCATACTAAAAACACATGATCATAATTCGATTATCATCATTTCAGAAAATGGATGAATGTTTCCCACCAACAACTCCGGATGATTCCGTATACAAAGTTCCATGCTCAACTCCGGGTACACGCATTATACCGGAGTTTTTCTTAAACCCTCGTCACATTATGCTAAAACGACAAACCCCAGCTTTTAACAAACAAGAATACGAAGAAGAATAAAGTGATCTCACGCTAAGTATTAAGAATAGTATAACACAATCGATTTTATAATAAAGATTTTATATTACATAACTTCAACACAGAAATTGAATTTTCGCTCTTTTAAATACAAGACACCCATCCTCCGAATATATACAATAACAGAAGTTACTCTCTCTATCAAACTTCTGACTAAACGCACCAAGTTTCGTTCGTCGAAGCCGAGATCGGTGCGCGGAATACTTATGAAAACCGGAGCGTGCTTAGACCATCCAACGAAGGGGACACCATGCACCACGCACACACGGCTAAAGGATCGCAATACCGTCGCATATCGCACGAGAGAAGAGCGTGGGAAAGGCTTTTTACGACGTGACGTCCCGACTCGTGCGCATGCAGTCGTCTTGGGCGTCCCTTCCTTCGCCAAACGTTGAATATTTGAATCCAATTTTGCTGCCGGAATCGTATCATTTTAAATCGTAGCATTTTAAATTTCTTTGATACATCCTTATTACGTTTTCTTTGTATTCATACAAGTTATATATTTATTCTACACTCTCAAATCTATTTTGTAAACATATAACTGCTTAAAAACGCGTTGAGCGATAAATCAACAAATTACGTCAATTAAATATAAATCAATCTCGTAAACACGTCCTCACGGTCGAAGCTTTCCAAGAAAAGCCCACAACACCTCGAGCACCTAATTATTAATTTTCCCAGCGTTTCTTACTCTGCTACACACAGCGAGTCAAAATAAGTTTCTCGAACTCACAGCGCCGCGCAATTTACGTGATGTATACAGTCGAGCCGACAAGGCGACACGTTATTCGCGGATTCTATCGTCGCGCTTATTGTGAGGGCGAGACAAGTCTGCCGAGGCGCGAGTGATTGATCGGCAAAAAAGTCATCGCGTTCACCGCGAGAGAGAGAGAGAGAGAGAGAGAGAGAGAGTGATTTCGACGCGTGCTTGAACTGAGAAGTGGACGAGAGCGTCGTCGTCGTCGGGGCTATCTTTGTGCTTCGAGGGGAAAATTGATTGAGGCGTCGTGCTCAGGAGAGGAGAGACGAGACTCTATTGGTTTGGGTGAAGGATGTGGCTGTCAGTGGTTGTAGTAGGAGAGTGTTTTGGGTGATTTCTCTGCGATTATTAGAGAAAATTAAAATACGATTGGAAGTCAATATGTAGATACTTTGCTGTTTTTGTAATGTCACTCTTTGTTGATTGCAAGGATTGACTCTGTACCGAAGAATTGTTTCAAAAGTTTAACATATGTGTCTTTGTGAAGTCTATACAATTATTGCTTACATCTTTTTTTTACAGCTCTATGAACTGAAATGGTTATTTCGGAGACAATTGCACGGTTGGTAGTATACAATTCACTGGCCTGACACAGAAAATGGAAAATGGAGGTTAAACCAATTCGCCTTGAGCGAATTTCGAACGGGAAATAATCCGTAATATATATGCAAAGCTGATAACCTTAACGTATACGAATGCAATAAACAGATTCGCATTCCATCTGTACCCCTGCTGAAAAAAGAAATTACGTATACCATCAGTAACGCGCGTTAACGAATTTAAAAACAAATAATTATTCAAAATCCACATATGTATACACACGAAATAGGAACAAACAGAAAAAATGTTACAAGACAAGAGAGTCAACAACCTTAAAAAGTGCTAACAACCCATCGCGCGAAAAATTGATTGCGCACGAGGCCGAAACTGCATCAGAGAATGAACTGCGCAGCAGTCGACACATACACACATGCTACGGATTCGCAATCAGCCCTTTCTCACTCGAGTCATGCCATCAGAGACGGAGAGAGAGAGAGAGAAGCAGCATGGATTCGCACGCGCGCAAGCGCCTTACATAACTTTAATCGATCCGATCGATCGATCGTTAATCGGAAATTGCTGGTTGGCCGCCGCATCATGCAAACGAGGACCGCGCGCGCGTGTATGTTGTCGGGAGGAGATGAAAAGCACCGAAAAGTTATACGGCGATCGTGTCCGTTTTCAAATTGGCTCGAATTCTTTTCGCACGCGCGGATATATTTTTTAATTTATCGATTTAATTTGATTTAATTTTTATGGCCGATATTATGTGGGCATATCTCGACATGCAGTGGATGCATATGTGTCGTAAATTACCATACCAAGGGTGCCAGTGTAAAAAACTTGTCATTATTCTTAAACGAATTTTTCGAGTCTCATCAGGTATAATATTATCTGCGAATGAGATCCATGAATGATTCATAATACATATGTAGGTACACCATAGAACGTCTGAGCGCAATTTTTTCATCCCACGATATAAAGCGACTATTAACCAAGTGAACTATAAGCGAGGGACATCGCTTAAGGAAAGTTCCTTTCGTGACGCGCGCGCGAGCCAAAAGGGGACACAGCAGAAGGTCTGAAGTATAACTCTGCACGTTACCTAGATGTAAGACACGACCCCATTATGTAGGCTCGATTTATTAAAATTGGAAACGTAAGCCAGCCCCGCTGAAGAGAAATAAAAGAATCGCGCTTGGCAAGAGTTATCGCATTAATCCTATACGCTCGCTCATGTCTCTATATACGTATACATATATACATATACAAAAAGTTCAAGTTGAAGTTCACGATTTTTCACGAGCACGTGAGAGAGTCATTCAATGTCAATGACTTCCCGATGAATAACCCGCATCAATCTGACTGATAATATTATTACACTCATCTCTCTCGAGAATCGACTTTTCATGCATCGCGCACGACTAATTACATACTCAGCAAAGTTCACTCGGAGTCAACGAACTCGTTTATAAAAAATAACACAAATTCACTTTCCCGCAGCGAATAAGTGTACCTGTATTATACACCGGCAATAAAAAGATAATCAAGTCCGCTTGCTCTTCAAGAGAGAGGCTAACGAAAAGTACAAATTTCACGGTCGCTGTATATACACTGCAAACCCCAATCAAGAATTATACGCTGAAAAGCGTAGCCTGCAACAAAGCTCATCCAGAAGAGGAAAGGTCAACGGAGATGAGAGAGCAGCTCCGGTCTAACGTATGCAAAGTCATTTAGCGAGTCCACAGCCCGTGTATGTGTGCATAATATATGTACCTTCTTCCGGCGCAGCAGCTTCCAGTCAAAGTGACTCATCCTGTTTGTCACTTTTCTCTTTCCGTACCACAGAGCTCGAATTCAGTTGTCTTTTCAGAACTATAATATGTACGTGGTCGAAATGAAGGAAAGCTTCAGGAACCTCCCTGTCGTTCCGGGGAACTCGTCTCTAATATTGTCCGCATCGTTGCGGAAAATTCATCGAGACACTCGATTGTACAGGTGTGTGTATTTGTCTCTGTATGCGTGTATAGCTTCTCAATAATGTTGCTTCTTCGTCGTCGAATCCAAGATTTCTTTATCGTCGATAACGGAGTATCGATCGGTAAACAGTTTCTGCAGGACGACTGATGGCTCTCGTGCCATTTTGTCATTAATTATTCAGCCGGCGTATATACACCTTATATACACTCAAGCTGCTGCAGTATAAGGAAGGCGCTTGGTGTACACTAATCGACGTTTAGTACATAGCACTTGATTAACGAAGAAAGCACTATATTTCACACTGCACAACAACATCACAAAAGCACTACGTTGCATCATCGCGATCCAGCATCGTAAAAATAGCATCACCGCACACTGTATTATAATACACACGGCGATGAGTCACACGACACTCGCGACGACGAGCACTTCTCGCACGTGTCGTTACGCAGCAGCAGCAGCAGCAGCAGCAGTATCCAAAAAGTATCGACGACGGAGAGGAGAGAATAATACACTCCCGCGCTCTTGGCGCCGGGCGCGACTAGGGCGTCGACGCGCACCAGACCGGCTCTCTCTCTCTCTCAAGAGAGAGCTTGCAAGCACACACAGTACACAGTGAGAGAGAGAGAGAGTATAGTATATAGAGCTGCGTGCGCAGAGGTAAACAAACGCAGCAGGACCTGCTGCGCTTTGAAAAACGTATACGAGCTAACTATATAGGCACAACGTGTTGTATCGACTGACCCCGTTCTTATAATAAGAGCCGGCGACGGGGCCTCCAGACCAAAACACAACGAGTACAGCGGGCGTGGACACGCCACCTTAGCGATCGTTATACCACTGTACAGCTACGGAGAGATACATGTACGCTTTGTATAAACATACAAAGAAGCTGTGTATTATTATCTATAGAGAGATAAATCGTTATAAAGAGCCGGGTGCGCGGAAAGAGAGCAGGACGCGTCCACGGCGAGGGTGAGCGTCTCTCGCACTGGGCTCTGCGTGCGCCGCGGCGACTCCCGGGCGGCGCGCAGGGGGGAGCCGCGTCGACGGAATCGAGAGATTGGCGCACACGGGCATGCGTGATAAATGCGAGAGCGGTGTGTGCTACCGGGAGGGTAGAATATGAAAGACGGAGAGGAGGAGGACTCGTGTGTGTGACGCTACTATACACTTTTATGTACACGTATATATTAGGGGCAAAGGGAACGAATTCAAGGTTAGCGTTGTTGGCTGAGGTCGCAGAGGAGGTGCACTTAAAATTTCTCGTGCCGTCGTCGAGGGTGGTTTATAGTGCACTTGTTGGTGCCTGTACAGGTGTGTTTTCGCATGATTACCGTATTATCGATTTTTTTTATGCTCTGATTCTACTGATAAGGAACGTATGTGGTAGAGTCGCAACGAAAATATCACTTGAAGCTTGAGTGAGCTTGCAAGCTCTCCTGCGCTGATACATGCATTGATATTGCCTTATGAGAACGCAATGTTAATTCGTTAGTTGTGCTTCTAGAAAAATAAAATACCGTAAATAAAAATATTGCTGAAATTTTGGTGTTATAAAAAAAGAGAAGACATAAATAACAACCAACAATGCAAAAAAGGGGAGAAGGGGATCTCGCTTCGACGCGGCGACAGTGGAGAGTCTACATGGGGTGCAGTGCTATTAGGTATCGTTTATTGCATTAGCGTGTGTGGGTAACGTGAACTGGACGAGGTAGGAGTAATTGAGCGTACGATGCACTCGGACGTTATGTACCATGACTGCCGCTGAATGTTCGATTTTTAACTTGTGAATGCGAAAACGCATTGTATGAATAATTTTCAAATATTACATTTTATCGCCATTATATCGTGCATTCGTGCGGAAATACGATCATTTGTCTTTACTTCTTTTGCAATTTTGTTTAGCAATTTTTCTCATTCGTTTATTCATCAAAAAGTTTGATGTAGAAACATATCTATCAAAAGACTAAACTCATATGTTCAATATCCTTGAATGACTCACGTTTTAATTGCCTATGAATTACACTTTCAGAGGGGAGTTGCCAATATAACAGTGAAATGGCGCAATTTATTTTTATGACCACAGCGATAAACCTTATGCATTTAGGGCACTTAGTCTATCAAACAGGGTCATATTGTGTTTTGCTAATAATTTAAATACAAATATTTAAGAAAAAGTATTTGTCCTTTATAAAATCGTATTAAGATTACCAAAATATTAGTACCTTAAAAAAAGGTAATAGAATAAAAGTTAACACTCATGTAGAAAGAAGTCCTAAAGCTCTGCCTGATCTATTTAGGCGGGGGCTTAGTTCAAACGACTTGTAAACTGCGCGGTCAAATGCAGTTAATTGGTTTAAAAACTCTGCTAAAGGATTAAAGCCACTAAGTCAGGTTAATTTTTACACGATTCTGCTGACACGCAACTTTGCGATGGAAAGTAACTATGTAAAAAGTTTAATTTTAAAATAGGAAAGTACTTATTAAATCAAACAAGTTATTAAATACTAAAATTACAATTCGATTGTAATAATTAAAAGTAATGTTATGTTCATAAATATTTTTAAGTTTATAAAGAGATAATGTTTAGATTTATTTGAGATAATAATACTGGAGCTAACAAATGTCTACCAAATCCGAAAAGTACAAAAAAACGTTTGGTAATGCATACATTAAAAAGATGCAATTCGAAGGTTTACGCCAACAAGGAATTCTTTGTTAACAATTTATTTAACGATGATTTCATGTCATCTTTGGTATAAAGAATTGTTAATCCACACTTTCATAGCACTAGAGTCATCTAACGGTAGCGGCTTGAACTCTCTCTTGACTCTCTCCGAGACACCGTTTTACCATTACCGCAGTAGGTACAGGAATACACGACACAAACTCTCACTCTTCTTGCAAGTAAATACTTTAATGTAAGTTTCTTACAGTAGTTAAAGTTTAAAACATTTGAAACCGCAATCGCCAATGAATATTTTATCCATATCGATTACATGCTGAAGTTAACTAGTGTCGGTATGAAAACTATATGCGATAAATTTTCATGAATAAATTATCGCTCTTTACATTAAAATAATAATGAGTATACATACATAAATACATAGCACCGTTAGCGTTAATTTGCAGCATGATAGACGTATAAATTAATAATGAACACACTACACACACTATGTAAAGATTGTATCAAAATTTCTTTAATAAAAAACTCATTCCTTAAGCAGTAAAATTTATTCCCAAAAACATTGAGCCTATTTTTCAAAATTTTACAAATCACACGCAAATTCAATATCTAAGAAACCCACAAATCCTCTTTTACGTCCAACCAAAACTCTATCAACTCTTACTTCCAAATCCATCGACCCGCACCTCTATCTCATCACCCTCAAACCACTCAATATTCACCATCTTGAGCCAAAAGCTCTCACATCACATTGCAAGTCGCACACCTGCGACGCTTCGATAATCCTCGAACTATACAACCTACCTATATACACTATATACCATATATAGCAGGATCTCCGGTCGCCGTCGAGCGCGCGGCTGCTGCTTCGCGGCAGCGGCAAATTGAGCGTGAAATTCAATCGCACCGCACACCCTCGCAGGCTTTTGTCTCGGCGCAGCGCGACAAAACGTCCGATTGCGTATATAAAGCACGATTGCTGAGCCGTTGTTGTTTGCTGCGCTGACGCGACGAAAGTGGGAAGGGCCGCGGAGAGAATTGCGCAAAGAGTATATACAGTCGAGGGACATGGGTTATACCTATCGGCGAAAAATTAATGCGTGTATCTGTCGTCTGTCTGATGTGAATCATGTAGACTGTTTATTGTGGCGACGATGCGATGAAGGAAGGTCGTGATCGATCGAGCAGATGTTAGTTTTTTAATGATGGGTGATGGGGTTTAGGATGATTTAGTAGTCGAGAAACAATTATATGTTGATTTGGGTAGGGTTTAGCTGTTGTTTAGTTACATCCGGTACAATGCCGTGTTGATAATTAAAAATATATTTTACTGAAGTCATTATAACTACGATTCAGTGTGTGTTTAAAAAAAATCGTAGTACCTGATAATTTGATAAACAAGCCTTGGCAGGCGTGCGAGATTGACATCGAAGTAATAAGTTTAATAGCATCAAATTCAGTATCAATTACAGAAGAAAGCCACAAGAAGCCGCGATTGCAGCGTTTTCATTTGGAAAAAAAGACGTCGCGCCTGATGGTTTCCATGATGTTGCGATAAATATTGCACGATAGTCTTAGCTCAGCGTAAGTAGCAATCAAATTGTCTATTTCTTGTAACAGAAGCGCCAATCGCTTCTTGCTTACAGTGTTGCAAGAATAATACAATGTTTTTAGCTATATATACAGATAAGAAATTCGGCTAACCTGATAATAAGCTTTCAACGCAAACAACAGAGACTCTCCAGCAGTTTTTCTCCGAAATCAACGGTATGTACACTCGACGACTGAAAATCACAGCCTGCACTTTTCGCTTGTTTTTTTTTTCTTCTTCTCTTCTGCAAATCGCTTAATTGCACATCTCAAGAAAACCGCCTCTCGCCAATTCAGCCTCATTCCCCAGCTGCACTTCCTCGTTTAATATAGTATAAACGTCCTTCGCTTTACATCAGGCACATTGTCTCAGCTGCTGCGCACCAACGACAATTTCATTGTCTTCCACCCACCACACACTAAACAGTATAATATAAATACCGAGAAAGAAAATCACCTGCAGCCTCTGATTATACCGCTATAATCACGAATCTTTTACGTAAAGGAAAAATCCTTATCCTCTTTTCGCCTAAGCTATATAATCATTCGAAATCGGATCGATCCTTGCACACACACACAGACTTCCCAGGTACAACACATGATTCAGTATAGGTATATGTACTCAGACCGGCAATTATCCACGGGCGGTACGCTTATCGCGCGCCAGGCACATTAGCATATAGCTAATTGATACGTGCATTCCGTGCGTAATTCAGCCAACTCGCGATTTCACTATATACAGCCGTATATGTATACGTTGAAGATGAGAGGCCTTTGTCTCTCGGCATAGGCGCATGAAGTTTTCGCGGAATCGAGCTGATGGAGCTGTTTAATTGTGCAGCTCGGGGATTTGTGTGTGACAAGGAAAATCTGTGTATTTGCTTTGCGCGTTATTAATTATGCGGTATGATGGGAAATGTTGGTTATATACAAACGTATGATTTGAAAGGTGGATCCAGAAGGATAAAATCATTATTTTTGCGCACTTGCAATAATTATACCAACGTTATATAGGCACTGTGTGCTTATTTTAGATGCACACACGAGCACGTGAATCCTGCGACTCGACGCTATGTATACTCGGAAAATAAGCGCTATAAGTATATTTATGCACATTGTTTCTCTCTTCTTTTTGCGGCGGCACGTTGTTTTCATCGAGATAAGAGCCGCGGCAACGCAAATTCCACATAGCGTTATAACATCGAAATTGGCCGAGGAACGAAAATACAGCAGCAGCACTTGGGATCACGAAACTTCCCTTCGCATCGAGATGCGCGATCTGTATTCCACGATGCGGGTATATCCCTTTGTTCTTTCGCGAATTTCCTCCCGTGATGTGGCGCGCCGCTTATTCTGTCTCCGAGAGATTTTCGAGCGAATATTCGGACTTTCTCTTATGAAAAAAATATCAAGAAAGGAGGAAAAGGCTCTTTGTGGCGCAGCGGCGGGCAATTTTCGCAGATCGAATCGCCCGCTCTATCCGTGATAATTTCTCTTCGTAATAGCGCGTGTATACTCGCGAGCATAATTGTTTACTTATCGAGTATCTAATAATACTTCGTTCGCTATATTTTTCTCTTTTTATGAGAGTATTGTTATAGCGAGGCGTAGTTGTAACAGAGAGGATCAGCTGCTGGAACGAAAATTAATTTGTTGAGGAGCTTAATCGGGTTTGAATGATCTAATTTTTCACACACGTGAAATGGTCGGTCGGAGCAGTAGATTTTTTAAAGATGTACAAATTACAATTGGACCTGTCAATACCAATAAAACCGACAGGCCAATCATCATCTCGCTTTACACGAAATCGCTTCCTTCCTTCAAAAAAATAAATAAAATAAAAGAGAAAAAAATACCCAGCACTGCAGCAGTAGAAGGGGACAAGGGCACGTGTGTATATACTGTGTATGTGTTGAACAATAAGAGAGCGACGAGGCGAGTAATTTGCGATCGAATTGTAGTAGCGTCCGCGGATGATTGCAAGGAGTGGAAAAGCCGCCCGCAATCGAAACCGATCGCTGTGTGGCGCCGCCGGAAGTTTGATGATTCACCGCCGGCGACGGCACATTCGGAACGTCGTTCGGAACACAATTCAAAGAAAGAGAGAGAATATTGGTTTTCGATAGCGTGCAGGTATATATTATAGTGGGCGCGTTTTCCGTAATTTTTGGTCGACCAATGTTTATACTTCCACAACGGATATGGCGAAACTTTGTATATACGCGAGTGTATATTCCAGTTACGTCAGTCATTATCGGTGATCTGCATTATTTCCATGAGAAACGAGAGAGAAAGTTATCGCAAATAGTCTCTGAGAATGAATCACATGAACAGAGGAAAAGTCCGAAGCTGGAAGAAAAAAAAAATATTCTATCAAACAACAATGCGCGCGAGTATGTAAGTATAGCAAATCGTTAGCAAGAGCCAAATTAGCAAAGCCTGCAGTGTCCGGGGGACACGTTCATAGATTTCACGAAAATCCCACAGTCGACCAGGTCATAACGCTCTAACCAGTCATATACGTACATACACACACAGAAAATCGTATATAGAGAGGTGCGACGAGTATAAGAGAGTATTATAGTAGTCGTCGCAGCGCTCGTCGTCGGGGGCATACAAAAGCGCGCCGGTAATTAGGTGACTCCGCCTCTCGCGACTGCAGTACATACGCCGGTCACGATAGTCGTAAAACAGCGAGTAGGTAGTGCGCCGCAACTAGAGAGAGAGAGAGAGAGCTTTAAAGGTTCTCTTCGTCCTCGCGATTTATAACATCTGCTCGCGCTGTATACGTACTTACGGCTATTTACGCAGGAGAAAGGTCTATTCCTTATGCAGCTTTATGCGCATTGTTCGAGAGCAGCAACAGTAGACCGGGGGATAGTGTTGCTTGCGAGAGCCTCTCCCGCGAGCAAATTAGATATTTTCCGTCTCTC
>UCQR01027200.1:3932-15350 GCA_900474235.1 Cecidostiba semifascia | reverse complement strand
TCTCTCTCTCTCTCTCTCTCTCTCTCTCTCTCTCTCTCTCTCTCTCTCTCTCTCTCTCTCTCTCCTTCGAGAGGAGGACTCTTGAATGATGTAGCAGCGCAGTTTTCTCTGCTTCTGCTGCTGAGGCAATTTTGGTGTACACATATACATCGTGCGATGTTGCTCTGATGCGCGGAATAAAAGTGCGTGCTGCACAGTTAGGTCGAGATGCGCCGCGGCGCGCGAACGGGTCGCGTTTAATAACATAATAAAGTAAGATAAGCATCGCGCGGCCTCTTTTGCGCCGCTGCATGCACGCTTCTTCTTTTTCTTCTTTTTTTTCATAATAGTGTAGGGGATTCTCTCTGGTGACTATAAGTTGGGCGAGAGAGTCGAGACTTAAGGTATTATTATATAGGAGGAGCTTTTGACAAAGTAGGAGTATAGTGCGTGTATGTATATTTACGTCGCGTCGTTGTGCTTTATCAATTTTACGAATCGTAATAAAATTGCGACAAGAGATACACTCTCGGAATCGTATGTATAGTTTTAGTTCAAAAAGGGATTCGGAAATGTTTCGGTATATAGGTAGCACCGTAAAATTAATGTTCAATACACCTGAAGTCACCAGAGTTGTAAAACTATAGCAAGAAGGATTCAGTTTGCTTTGTAACGACTGCTGACTCAGAAACCATTTAGCATTTTTAGATGAACGCACCGGCAATAAAGTTTTTATGCATAGAATAAATTTGAAAATGCGTCGCTCGCAAAATTTATCCTTAGTCGCGACATTTCTAACGAAGCTTAATAAAGGATAAAGGGCGTAGGAGTTTTCTTTCGCTTCTTCTACTCCGCCGACCCTTGTACTTATTATCTGCGCGTAGTTTTTGATGTTTTAGAAAGATAATATTCCGTCGAAAAATGTCAAGAGGTGTGGCCTTTATGTATATATGCACAAACGCACACTTTGTGCTCAACAACAACAACAACAAGCTATTTACTCGTCGCAAAAATAAAATCTATTCAAGAGAGAAACTTCCGAAGTTATGTACACCACACACGTAGCCGTAAAACCAGGTATAGTATCGTCGCACAAAATCTACCTACATTGTCGTACATTTTCACGCACAATTCCAAAACCCATGTTGTAGCATCAGCAACAACATTCGAATTCAATACTGATACGAATAAACGTATACGAATCTCCCCTGGTAAATGCAACAAAAACACGAAACAGGGGTCGAATGGAAAGCGAGAGACGCGTGGCGACGCAACAAAAACAAAAAAAAAGAGACCGGAACCATCCCACGCTTCCGCGAAAGCACACGATGTTGGTCGGTGTGACGAAATGAGCCGCTGAGAAAAATTAATATTTATCATGCTGGCGCACGTGCACCGGCTGATCGGTGTGTATATGCAAATAATTCCTCGATTTTTGCATGGGTATACGTCAAATATATACACCTGCTTGTTTTACTCCGTTGTTTAAAAAAATATAGCTTAAAAGCTTATATAATTATTTTTTAAACAGTGTATGATTGTATAAATAAGATATTTTTATTAGCGTATTCATAGACTCGATTATAATAATATGTGTTGGGAAATTAAGTTTCTAACAGTAAAAAGCAAAACTTGCAGACACGCACGCGAGAGAGAAAAAAAACACCGCAAGAGTTCACGAAGATCAATAAAAGCCTTCGTTGGTATTCTCTTTGTTTTTTTCTTTATACGCGGATCCCCTTAAACACATACAACACGCAACATTGATTAAGTTTTATAGATGCATTGTATGCGTCGGCGTTTTTACATGATTTGTAAGATGGGAGAAAGGCGAATTAAAAAAAGAATGCGCGATAGCGGATACTAATTACATGGAGGGCATTGTTCTCTCTCTCTCTCTCTCTCTCTCTCTTCTCCAACGTCGTCTCTATACGATTTCCTAGGAAAATACTTGTCTCGAGCTCTCAAGTCTGTGAGTGTATGTAGTGCCGTATTAAACGTCGCGCTTTTTTGCATAAATCGCGCCGTTTAAAGGGTGTAGAAATAATTTGCGTAAATCATCGCACGAAGGATTTTTAATTGAACTTTCAGTCGGTGCAGTGCAGCAGTGCGCAGCATAGAGAGAGTATATTCAGGCGGGAGATTTATGAACTGTTATCCCACGCGGTGACATGGGAGAATTTCTTTCTTGTAATATATTCGACTTTGATTACAAAATCCTTTCATGGCGCTTATTATTCTCGTCGCTATGCAGGAAAGTTTTCTGAAAAAGCGTTCTTATTATGCGTGTATATCTCCATGTCGAGCTGATGCGTGACAGATGCTTCCACGTTTATCATTCGCATAGAAATAAAGTAATGCTTACAATTCAATATAAAAACTTGATAATTAACGATTTTTCGACCAATGAAGCTACAGTGTTATACACATCTTGAAGGATTAATCGTTTCCGTTTCTACTTCTTTTGTCTCAAAACATAAATGAAAATGAATCACGTCTCTGCTCCTATTCTCACCCTTGATAATCGCGCATAAAGTAAAACCACCCATATTCGTCGCTCACATTCACGCATTCCACCAAAGCGCGGAAAAGATAACCAAAATCCCACGAAAAAAAAAAATGTATTCCCGTTACACCTTCTCACTCATCAGCCTGCACTCGAGGGAAGCAATAAATAGTCCTGACCCCGCTAAAAAATATATATCCACCAAAAAGGAGTGAACGACTATCGTCTCGGACTATATAGCTCTAAGAGAAAATTAATGAACGAAGTCAACGAGAGTAAGTATAAGCATATACACATAGGTATACGCGCGCGTACACGTATGCACACATCCGTTAAACACGCGGGTTCGAGCACACAATCGTAAAACAATGCCCATTCCAACAGTGAAACTCTCCCTTAATTGCCCGGTCCTCGTGACGCCGTGAGTCTTCGAGAGATGTATATGTATATGCATATATACACACACAGAAAAAAATTATTAAGAGAAAGAGAGAAAAGGCAGGTATACCATACATAAAGGCCTCCCGATATATAAATTGCTTGTAAAGGACTTCCGCGAGAGGGATAGGTGGAGCGAGCTAGCGGTGAGCGATGTCCGAATTATGCGCGCGGCGAAATGTATACACATACGGGCGCCGTCGAGTGAGAAGCCACCGCGGCGACGGTCTAATTAAAATTCAGTGAATTAAACGGCCGGCTTATCTCATCCCGAGGCGCCTCTATCCTCCTTCTTATATTCTTTCTTCTGATTTTTCACGTGAACGCGACGTTTGCGGACACCTATATATGTGCAGTGCTGTGGGTGCTTGTGTATGTTATACATACGGAGAGTCTGATGTGCTTCCTGATGGGTTACGAAATATGTAGGTCTCTGGAACTCCCGTATTATGCTCGAGTAATTGCATTCTTTTGTATGCCTTGTTATATATTATACATACGATAAAATTAATGTTGCATAAACGCAACTGTTTGCATTATTGGGAAAATTGGGACGTGCGTTTGATGAACTTGGCTGTGTTCTTTTGTTTAATCGAATCTTATAAAAAAATGAATCTATTTTAGAAATTTAGACACTGACTGACCGATTCAAAATCTGAAACACCAGAGGGATACTTATACGGTTCACCACGCGACTTTCGATTTCAATGGCAAAGTGTCGGCAAGGTCAGCAGATAATTGAGAAGACGGCGCCTCTGGATATATTTCTAGGTGAAAATGCTCTTCGATCGTTCTAAGAAAGACACCTGCTTTCTCTCGCACCTCCGATGAACAGAACACTTCTCTCTCTCTCTTTCTCGACACTGATCCCCTTTTCTTCTTTTGTGAAACCCCGTGGCGCTTCCCTGTCACGCGCGACCCGGACAATGAGAGGATATTTAAGCGAACCAACGAAGCGCGAATTTTGCACCTCTTTTGTCACTGAAGTAAAGGCAATGTTGTAACTATAATCAACCTTAAAATTACCTTTACACGAAACATATAAATAAATAGTTAATGTGTATATCGCTTTAGCCTTTTGTAGGAAAAATTAAGTTTTAAAACTTTATATGGTATGAATCTCGTATCTTAAAATTAACATTTTTTAATTGATAAATAAAAAAAAATGACTGCAAGAATGAAGCCATACTAGTCGTTCGTTATGTAGACACCAATACTCTTACACACTCTAACCGCATCACAAAAACTCGCCGTACATGATGCGAAAACCAACATCCACCATCTAATACAGTCACTCTCATCTAAATAAAGTCATCCTAACGCGCAAAGTTGATGTATCATCGACCTATCAATCAAAGAGCCATCAAGATAAAAAATCGAAGTGAAAAATCTCTCCCACACAACGAAACTAGCTTCTACTCCTCAACCTCAACCTTGAAAAAGCCCGCTAATACCGCAACTACGACGGATTAGGTTATTCAGGTCTCTTCTCTCGGCAAAAAGCGCGTGGAAAGGGAATCCCAGGAATGTAGCACAGCAGTAGCACGCGAACGGATGTCATCGTGTGTTCCCGCTGATGCTCCTCTCCAGGTCCTTCTTTTTTTCTATCCCCTTTAGAGCGCGAGTTGACTCAGACAATAGGCTGTCGCTCGCGTTGGATACATATAGATACATACATACAGCGGCTGCACAATTTCACTTAACTTTCGCTTCTAATTAATTGGAAGCGTTTGATATCCGTTCAAGAGTCCGCCGGGGAAACACCGCCGCGCACGAGCGTGTCTGCTAATCACCTTGAAAAGGAGCAGAGCGAGGAAAAAAAAATGCTGTTGCTGGAGGAGGGCAGCAGCGTGATAGTCGAGCGACAGGGTGAAAGGATTGGGGTTATAGTGTAATATTATACATGTGGTGGCTTTAATAACGGGAAAATTATATAGATTGCCAGCTGGAGGTTAACGTGAGTGTGAATTTTCAATTTTGAGATTAAGAGTGAATTTGTTTAACATAATTATGGTAATCACTCCTGAATCATAATAGAATGTTTTAAGAATTAGGTTAGCAGGTCGTCTTAATACATGATATATAAATGAAAAACATGCGTTAGCATGCAAAGAATCCCTCGAAATCCGATTAAATTAATACACCAAGACATAAAAATTGCATTCCAGTTGGGAGGCGTGCGCGGCATCGTGCCTCTGAATTATATACATGTATACACTGTCTGTCCCTCAGCCGCAGGCCAGAAGCACATGCAGCACGGCAGCAGCAGCGCAATATTTCTATAGCCATGTCTCTCTCTCGTCGTCGGCTGCTTTATAGGCTGCGCGCATTCTCCGATTCCCGCAAGCGCGCCAAGGCCTCAAATCATTCGATTAATCGAATTTGTATAGCAACCCTGAACGTCGACAATGACGATTAACGAGCGATCGATCAATTCGCGTCCGCCTACGTTACACACTTTAGCCGCTCACTATACTCTTTTCACTGGGCTGAGAGAGAGAGAGAGAAGAAAAAGGATCTAATGGCAAATCGTGTCTATGCGGTTGCACTTTGCCACGACGCCGACGAGGAATACGTGAGCGAGTTTCGAGCGCAGTAGAAAAATCCAGACACATCTGCGACTACTGTCGAGAGAGAAAGAGTTGCTTGTGTGTTGGTACAAGGGAGAAGGAAAAAAAAAACATTTGTCTGGGTAAATTACACTACGATAGTATAGAATAAAAGTACGGAGAGAACAATGCTCGTTTGGTGTTGAGCAATTTCGAGGAATTGCGAGTAATTGCTAATTACGGTACACCTGCGGAGTTTTCTTTTTTTCTTCATAGCATATAGTTTGTAAAAGAATAATCTACTTGATTATTAAAATTTTGAAAAATATAATTCTGCGATGCAATATCAACAGCGCACCTCATCACCCAAACACCAAAATACACACGAGACGGACACGAGTCATCGACCCATCGGCCAATAGTCCCATACGATTTGCCGTTTCTGTTTCCGCGCACAAAAAACCATCGAAGCGAATCGCGCATTTCGCGAAACACGCGCACCAGCTCTCTTTTTTCTCGCGGGGTGGGCACACCGAATTCTAAAACAGGGCGAGGCACGCGAGAACGTTTTTATCACGGTCTCAGCTAAAGTTTCGTATTCCGGGCGAGTTTTGCGCGCACACGGTGGCATTAAAGTTTTTCAATTAGCCAGGCTAATGCGCTTCTCATCCTGATGTGGACGTCATGTGGTGTGTGTACGACGATTTGCCGCTTCTTCTGCCGGAGATTTCGCTGAATCGCGCGCACGGGATGAGAGTAAATAAATTCGCATTGTGCGGGGACTTTAAAGGAGCGCCTCTCATCGGTTATTCGTCATTTTACGTGATGAAGAAGAAGAAGGTGCGCGGAGAGTTGGAAATCGTTTGCGCATGCATTGACGGAAGGAAAAAATTCTGCTGCAAGGAATCGATGGTATACTTGATTCTTTTGGTGCTTTAAATTATGATCAGTTGACAAACTGCGAATGATATCATACTTTGCATTGATTTAGTTATAGGATTTATAATTAAAAAATGTTTTCAATAAAGCAACTGTCAATTTTGCTGTGAATTGATATAGTATACGATGGCTGTATACAGTTAGACGACAGCTGATTGATATACACACAAAGTATAATATTCATATAAGATGTAACCGTAAAGCACTGTTTTTTTATTATCGACATAATCAAGGTTGTTTTTCAAACGTATATGATGCGTAAGTAGTTCTAGGACTATCCATTTATAGATTCGTCTCGATCGCACACACGTTATGTAATGAAGAAAGGCTATATATACTGAATTATACTACTGCCGCAGACGCGGCACACACTGCACGGCTTGTGTTTGTAGAATCATCTTTAACGACCCAAACAAGAAGATTCGCAGTGACGTGCACATCATCAACTTGACATAGATTTATTGTCGTTTCGAGCGAAGGTGATGTGCGTTGGTTTATAGTAGAACATGATGCCTATACAGACAAATGGATGAGCAGTATTACTGTCGCGCTCTCTAACTTGAACCGACGTACACTCTGGATTAGAAAATCGTTATAGGCTCATTGGTGATAAAGAATAATTTTTAAAATACGTGAACTAATCGAAGTTTTAATGAATATTACGAGAGGAAGGTATTGAAATTTATTGTAGCAAATAAAATATGCAGTCTATAACGAAGCGACTGGCGTACGTCTGCATCCAACTAAAAAAATTGATAGACTTTAAAAATTCGAAATTGAATACCAATTTAAAATGATATATCGTTCATAAGGAAGCCCAAGCGGTTAACCAAACGAATTCTTATAATGATTGAACACATAAATTAGAATTTAAGGTTGTTGTCTTTGCCAATCTCGTATATGTCGATTGACTTAATAGCTTCAGAAGGTCAACTTTTAAATTACTTTTATGAGTAAAAAAAAATGCAAGAAGCTCCCAAATAATCAAGACCGTGCTATTTTAAACTCGACTGATCTGCTGAAAATAATAATTCTAGAAGCAGTCAAGTAAAATATAATCCAATGCAACGTGCAGACAACAACATAGAGAATTGCATCTCTCTTCCTCACTCCTGCACCGACTACTAGCTTTTTCTTCCTCTCTTCTCCTATCATGCTTCGCGGGGCCTTATACCCCCTCCACTGCCCACCTCAGGCCCAATAACATCGCGTCGTATAGGAAGCGAGAGAGAAGTAGCTATAACAAAGAGCGAACATATGCACACACAGAATCGCGAAGCCGAGAGAGTTTCGAGACGCAACGCAGGTAGATTTATGAGGGATGGAGGGGAGAGCTAAGGCCCAACTCTCAGTGTCGCAGGTCAGCGAGACGGTTCACGGTCACGTGGAGCCATGTGTGCAACCGATTTCACGGGGGAGTCAGCACACACGGGAGGGTGGGATCGATAAATAAATACTTCATTAATGTCGAGAGATGCACGACGCGTGTCATGAGATTGACAGGTTGGCAAAAGGAAGAGAGAGGGATGACGATGTGCGTCTGCGCAGTTTAAAATACCGATAGCGATACGATCGCATGCGGACGTCTTTGGCTGGTTGATTATTGCGGTTATTGGTAACTGCTATATTGAAAATGATATTGCAGTTCAGAGACGCAGGGGTGATAGTTTTGAATCAAAATGAATTTGTATCCTGATGATAAATGTTATTAATGATCTTTTTCAATACTGTGTACACACTTTGAACGAACGGAATGTATGCAATTATCTTTCGAATCAAAAAAGCAAGATAAATCAAGTGTGTTATTCTTTGAAGAAGAGTTGCTCTTTAATGGCGACACAAAACGGTAAAAATCATGTCTTTTATAAATAACGAGGAGGTAAGGCTGTAAAAGGAAATCAGATTACACGAAATTCAACGTATAGTGGGACATTTCCAGTCAAAATACACTTGTTGCCAGTCACAAAAAACATCACAAACGTACTACACGTGCGCGTGTATATGTACGAGAGCGAACGCGCATAATAAAAGAATATAAGGCGAACAGCAAAAACAGTAGAGGCAAAAAGGAGGAGGAGAGGAGAAAGACGGAGTGCAAGAAATCGAGACTTAAATTACACCCTCGCAATCGTCGTCTTCGCGCAGCCTCTTAGTGCGTAGCCGGAGTTGCGGGTCGCGTCGACGGGATTAAATTTATTAACCGAGCCGACGTTACGTAAGTTTCATTTACGTGTTGTGCTCGTTGTTGCTTTTTACTTTTTTCCGACTCGGCTCTTTCCTGCTTCTCTCGTTACTCCTTCGTCTCTTCCCTTTCGTAAAGCTAGTGCGAGACTCGAGGCGGCTGTGAAACGATTATCGAAGGAGTGACCGTAACGCTCATTGAAATCGTTCAGCTTGTTTTATGAGTGTGAGCTCGGTTTGAATAGAGCTTAGTGTTATGGAAGAAATAAAAACATTTCTTTTCAAACTCTTATAAAAATGACTGAAATTAGAGTTAAATTTAAATTAATAGAAATTCTGTTGCATTATAATTTATTGCTTATTATTGGACGATTTAAAATTTTCGGTATAGTGCGCATCTATATTTCTCAGTATTTCACATTTTCCTGTATTAAAAAATTAAAAATTCTTTGAATAATTAATGATAATAAATTATAGCATTAAACGCGCTTTTAGTTTCCTAAATGAAACGTCTTTCTCAGAAGATTAGCTCTCAAATGACGTAATTGATTTAAACGGTCACGAAAATACTTGTTTCAGGAATAAGGAACCCTAAAAACAGCGGAGCGACCGATTTGCATTGATGATTCAAAGAAACCTATAAAGTGAACAAAATTTAAAAGCTTCTTATATGCTTTATGTTATAATTAAGAAGGTGATTAAAATACCTCATCTTTCAAGAGCTCGACAATTTAGCTGCTTTCACTTTTAAATGCGAAAATAAATGCAGCATAAGAAATATTAGAAAATAAATTTCTCACCAATTCCAACCGAAAGATCCAACTCTTTTATTATTATTTTTTTTTTCAAAAATAGCCATAGTTTTCTAACATAACAGTTCACAGAAAACCCGTTGACCCAGCACAAAAGTAACTCAGATCCCTATATATTCCAGCCATTGAATTCTCCTCGGTCTATAAAGATCCACAGCGTATATAGAGACGAGTCGTAGCGACGCTATGCTACGGTCTGCCGCCTTCGCGGCCGCAATTATCCAATTAGCAGGGGCTCGCTCGCTCCCTCGGCACAGTCTGATAATTACGCGATGTCCGGTATCCGATGCGCGCGATACACGCTACTCTCGCCACTGCAGCCGTTCGAGAGAGAATTTTCGGGTATTTAGTGCGCGCGGAGACCCGGACTATCGCGTGGAGAGCGACTCTCGACATACGGGTGGTCCGAGTTCGTTACGGTGTAATTATTGAAAACAGAAGGTAGCAGAATTTTTTTTTGTTCGGGGTGATGAGGAGGGACTCCTTTTATGGGGTTTGTTTAGTACAGGCTTTGGGACGCGATGCTGTTTTGTATGCATAATTAGGGGAGTGACGTTTTTACGAGGAGAGCCATTACTTTCGTTTCTGCATAATATATCGTTGTTTTTAAAATTTTACTGTATAAGATCTGCGCAATTGGATCACAAAATTCTACGACAATGTTTACTCAGTTTCGCCACTCTCATCCATTTAATATCCGTCGCGGATTTTCACCGCGAAATTGAACAAGCGTAAAATCTCGCGGTAACGAAGGAACCTCTCTTCCACCTTCAATCTCTGCTAAACGACAAATCGGCAAACTGATGTCCCGCACCGATCCGCCACACCGATCATCTCTCTTATATACAACAACAACGCGGCAACGGAACTCCCTCGATCTGCCGAGCGGTATAAAAAAGAAATAAGAAAGAAAAGAAGACCGTATACCTATAGGTGTAATAACACATCTTCGAAAACGAGGCCGCGAAGAATCAATCGACTATGCCGACAACGCGGCCATATCTCTCGAGGGGGTAGCAAAAGATCTGACCGATTTTCCGCGGCGATCGCGATCGTGGAATTTTCAATTTGCTCTAGCGCCGATCCCGTACTCAACCTTTTCCTTCCTCTATCCTCCTTCCCGTTACGTCTCGTACCCGCTGATTACTCCAGCGAGACGTTCTATGCAGTATGTGTGTGTGTGTATATAGTGACTACAAGGCTATATACCTGCAGCGCGTGTAATTGTCCGCGTTATTGTGTCAGCGATGTTTTTCTGCAAAATCGCGTTAGCTCGCGTGTAACTTTTCATTTTCTCTCTCGACGACGACGACGTGTGTTTGGCCTCTGTTATCTGCGGCGCGAAAACGATCAAGGTGATTTTCAAAATTATTCGCAATTGATTCGAGTTCCTATTTTTTTTAACGACTCTGGGAAAGCTCATGAGGAAAGTATATAAGTACATCACGTATACATCTCAATGCCCTCTTGTATTAATAAATTAAAGCGATACGGAGTCAATAATGTGAAAAAAAGAGTCAGCGATGTTTACATAGAAACAGTGGAAACATATAACGAGCCTGTCATGAAATGCTATTGAGCTCGATACACTTGAAACAACAATGCCGTGAAGCGCTGACGATGATCTTTCGACGCTTGTGGAAAAGTAGAAAAGCTATGAGAAAGCTATTATAATAAATGTATACACGTGTGCAATCTTCTGTATGGTCGTATCCAATTACTGTGACCTGCAGCCGTATAATGAAAATCTCTCGGTTCCCACAAAAATTAAACGAACTTCATTCATTACGTCTAATTTAGATTCAATCGGAGGCTTCGCAAATGAGACTGCCATATAACTGTGAAAAGTTTAAAAAGAGATAGAGCAATATTGACTTTTAAATTTTCAGAAAGTATACAGTCGTCGTGTTGTTGGCTCCAATTAAGACCATCAAAAAATAATAACACTTTGATTTCTTCGTTATATATCGGCTATAGTATAATATCTTCGCTTTCCTCTGCGCCACGTATACAT
>UCQR01027197.1:0-10061 GCA_900474235.1 Cecidostiba semifascia | reverse complement strand
CGTGTATAGCCTCTCTCCATTATACATGTGACTATGTGAGTAGGGGGAGGATTTCGGGATAAAAAGTGGAGAGGGGGGGGGGGAGGGATGAATAGATGCCTGTTTGCTCGAGAGCTAAAGTACGAAGGAATCGCGAAATCGCCGTGACGGCACGAGCGGCTTATTAGCCGACGATTTTCGGAAAATCCTGTTTCGATTCTTTTTATATTTTTTATTTTTCATTTTTATTTTCAAGGTGTGTGGACATATGGCTTTGAGTCGCGCTTAGATCCTGTTACAGCGGGAGAGCTTGTGATCTTTCAATTCTTTTTTATTACGTCGGTTGATATATATTATTATGTCTTAATATTCGTTGCCGCATTGTCGCCGATGTTTTTCATTCTGCATCTGTGCTGCCATTGCGTATTAAGAGGATTTTTGTCGTGCGTTCATTTTTAGCAAATGATTCGTGATGCATGGGATTATATAGAACTTTGTGATTAATGATTTTAAAGGACGATTTGATCCTTCTTGAATTTTTGCAGATTTACGGTACATATAAATAATCGATCTCTTCGCCAGAAGAAAGCCTCCGAAAAATTGGCATAGTTCGGCCAAAACTCTGTATATATGCGTATATACGTTCCACTGCACACATACACACACACACACACCTCGCGCAGTAGGTGATGGCGGCAGCAGAGTATATACATCTCGCACTTACGCCCATATTGTCGCGCTCCGAAATTGAATGTCTGTCAATTAACGGCAGAAAACTCTCGGCGCATTCGGCAGTGTGGCGCGCGTTAACGCTTGGTTAGCGCTAATTGTTAACAATGGCCAGCTGTGTACGGATATATATGCATGCAAGCGCGTCGACACGATAGCCCTGAGGCATCTGATTTCACGTTAACGGCGCGCGCGCATGTGCGCGCGTATACATATATATACACGACGGGACACCTAATTGATGCGAATCACGAAACCGTGGCGAATTCGACAGAAGCGAAATTTTCCTTATAGTCCACTGGGTTTCTCGGCTATTTCCGAGAGGTGTTGGATTTAGGGTGATGGATATAATGTAGGTGAAAGAGCGCGTCGAATGCGGATGACGATGCGCGTGAATGTGCGGAGAGTTTGAAAAGTGGAAAAATCAATGCGGTCGATTTTGATGATATACTCATATATACAAGTATATAAACTTTGTTTCATTATAAACAATCGTGTAAAAGTCTTCCAGCAATTAATAGTCCCTCATCAAAGCTTCCTCTCGGCGACGAATCGCGAAAGCAGTTGGCATCAGTAGTATAGCCCTGCATCCCTAATCCTGATCAAGACAAACTGCAGCACGACTGCGGCATTCGCGAGGGTAGCTCGTGCAGTTACGAGCCGATAATCTGACGTCCTCTCGTCGGCTATATACACACAGGTACCCCAACTCGCCGCGTGGTGATGCGGGCGTTCTCCAAGTGATTGAAATGCCGCGAGGGCGAGTAGCACTAATTCCTCGGGCTGCCGACTCGCAGAGACAAAAGGTGTTATTCGCAGCTGAAGACGAGAGAAGGAGTATACGAGAGCAGCTACAGTAGCTCCACAGAAGTTTGCTACGCTCGCGCTGCCGCCGTCTTGGTTAATCACTATAATTGATATTCCGGAGCGATATCACCGCCCGGAGAGTAACGGAGTAACGCGATAACGAAGTAACCTGATTAAAGGGAGCCTCTTTATTGACTGGCTCTCGCAGCAGCCGCCTGTTCGCTACTCGCAGCCGAGCTCGTTCCTTCAATCGAATTATATGATTATCTCCTCGGCTCTGCGCGCTCGCGCTCTTCCTCTGATGTCTTTCTCTTGTCGGCGGCGCTGTGTATATGCGCTGCTTATATTGAGAGGCCTCGACTCGAGTCTATATAGCTTATATTAGCTCGTCATAGCTGTATCCCCAGCGAGCTTATATACACACGAAGAAATGAATATATGAGCTGACTATATGGCAAAGTGATCGAAACGTGTTCAAGTGGAAGGAAATTCCGTCATATTGTGTAATCCAATTAAACGTAACCCTTTGTTTACTCTCGACTCGTGTCTAAAATCACGCGAAGAAGTTGATTTACTGCTGCAAATCTCACAGTCAACGCGTTACGTACACACATACACACACGCTTTCGTTATAGCTCGCGCGTAGAAATTATCTCTCTGACACACTTTGCCGCGCGTCGCGCTTGCACACAAAGGCCCGGCAAAAAATGCCCTCTGCAAAAAAAAGAGAAAGAGAGAGAAATCAAAGCGCAACGAGAGGAGAAGGGCTAACGAAACGAAAACAATGATACGCGTCTCGAGTTGGTGTCCTTTTACGAGTAGGGGTGTTCCGCAGCCTTCCGGCGACAGCCGACAGCGACGTATATACATGGTCGACTTCCGGCGGCGAGTTTCGACCGCATCAGTAGCGCACAACAACCGCAGAGAGGAAAATCTGCGGCGCGCGCTCTCAACGGCTCGATGATTATTTCCGACAGTAATGACATATTTGCGACAATAATGCTCTGTGTAAACGAGGGTATTACGCAATGAGCGAGTTGTCGTTGTAGACTCTCCACTTGTGCATAGTTCTCTCATATCGCTGTATTCCTGCCGTGTGCATGAGTTTATAACGTGTGTTTTTCCTAGACGCCTATACTGCAAGTGAAATATTTAGTATTTTTTTCTGCTCTTCTGCTGCTGCTGCTGCTGCTACTTCTCATTCCAAGAAGTCGTTTCCGAGAAAGAGGAGGAGGTGGAGGTTTCCTTTTGTCTCGCTATTATAGAGGGGTTTTAATTGCGAACGGGCGTTAATTATTACTATCATGTATGTGAACATAGCGTTGATTGCGTTCGGTGTATGATGATTGTCGTGAGGCTCTTTGATATCTGTTCTCTGAAATCTTTATTGGCTCAAGTTTCTTTATTGTTTCGTGTATGAAGTGTATTCACTAGTTACTATATATTACACATGGATAACTTTTATTTAGTCTTTTGCATCGGAGTTCCGTGAAATTTAAAATAATATTCGGCATCGGTTGCATTAATTCGCATTTTTTATATGCACGTGCAATAATGAGTCCATAAATTCGCTCCTTTCCGCGAGGCTGCTCTTAAACAAACAGCAATAAAGCTCCGAATCTCTCTCTCTCTAAGAAAAAAGAAACTTGAATCCGAGCTGTGCGGAGGTCGGATCTCAGAGACAGCTATAGCAGTTATACAAAAAAGTGAAATTCAAGATAAAAAAGTTAAAACGAAAAAAAAAGACGAATGTCACGCTCGGCCGTACTCGCGGTAGCGTGTAAGTTTTCGTATCCTGCGAGGCGCGGTGACGGGCTGCAGTCATGGCCGCAGGAAACAGCGCATCATCGTAATAACCGTCATCAAAACGCCGGCCACTTAGAAGCGGGTCGAAGAAGCGACTGTCGCGTACCTATACTACGCACGTGTGCTGCTACTGCTACAAGTATAGTAGGAGGAGACAGAAATTTGTCGTTTCGGAAAATCATCGTAAAAACACGCGCATTTGGACGCCATTAAGGAGATGCGCGACGTCTTCTTCGTTTCATTATTGAGGTCGTTTAAAGAACGCTGCCACGTAATTTTCGGTTTCTTTGAGCTCTCGCGGTGATAAAACCTACAGGTATATTATATTTCTGAAATTATTACGTTATTATAAACCATTTTCGAAATAGCTTGCCGTATGAGCAAAGTAAATGATCATTATGATCAAGTTACGAGAATAGCCTGCTGGTAAAACAGTATATATAAAACCTGGAAATTTCGTCATATATGTACAACAATTTGGCTAACGATGAAAAGCCGCGCAGATATAAAAGCGCGCGCGCACAATATAACAAGCGCGCTCGCAAATTGATCCAATTTGTCATTCAAAGCTATATAATACACAAGCACGCGCACGAGACGTTAGCCCGCGAATCAAAATCAAACAGTACACAATCGCCGCAGGCTCGTTATAATCTCCGCAAAATTTCAACTGTACCGTACAGCGTACGCATACACAACAGAGAGACGATCGTTCGATATAACAACGAGCCGAGCCGGAGACCGCATCAGTGTGCAGGTATAATAATGGCAGTCAGGATGAGCGCGCGGCATTAAACTGTCCGCGATATCCGTCGTCGTTATTTCGAAACAAGAACAAAAAAATCGCCCGTATGCGCATGCACAGATAGAGCGAAAATGTACGCATAATGTGATTTCCACGATGCGCAGCCGCGCGCTACTGCTAAAAATGCGAAAACCGAGAGATATATAGAGGGAGACAGAGCTGGAAATTACAGCGGCGTTCAGGAAACGGCGCATTCTATTGTGCCTTTGTCATAGTTAAACTGTCAGGCCAATCTCGTCCGCGCATTTTACCAACGCGAGTGTGTGTACGTGTGTGTGCGTGTTGTCGTGTTATATTATTGGGATGATACGTGCGTGCGCTGCTGCATAAGGGGGGAGAGAGAGAGAGAGAGAGAGAGAGCGACAAGTTCCTGATGCGGCTTTTCATATTGCGCTTCTGTGTGTCAGCTCGCGCATCGTTATCGTCGCTGTTTCATTCCTGTTTTTCTTTTTTTTTTTCGTTTTTAACGGGAGGATGTTTCGCGACCGCCGTTACGTTACGCGTTTCGTGATGCGACTAAGATGGATCCGTTTTTATATACTGTAGTGGAGTTTCGTAAAGAGAAGCTTGAAGCGTGATGTGGAGGTACTTTAGATTTATCATATCACATTCCTCTCCTTATGTAGAGTAAATGTATGCAAGTATAGGTATATTTTAGAAAGAAAAAAACATCTATACTTTTTTCCGCTAATAGCATACACTCCAGACAACTATGCATAGTTCGGATAATTTCAAGCATCCTGTCGCTCTAGATAAAGCCGCAAACCGAATCCTTTATCGATCGTTCCAGATACATTACTCTCAACACCTGACACACGCTCGTAGCATTACACTATCTGAAATTACAAAATTCCACTCGCAATCCGCGCTAAAGTCATATAGCAAGCTCTCAAGTGAAGAAAACCTCTCCCGCGGCTATATCTACCAGCGGTTTCGTCAATCGTCTCCAATCCGAGACTCGCAGTACTCGCGATATAATGACTAGTTCCCCGGCTGGTATCCATACTCGGCCGTCGTCTATCCCATACGAGAGACGTCAATTAGGCGTAATTATAAATAATAATTGGAGCTCGAGCAGCAGCAGCCGGAGCTCGAAGGTATATATATACACACTGCCTATACATGCGTATCAAGGAAGGAAGGGAGAGAGACCACGCCCTGGAGCGAGCATTTCGCGACCAATCGTGCAGCTCGCCTTTCGCTGCTATACGGTAATTTCTGCCCGAGGATCCGATTCCGCGCGCATCAGCAGCAAGCCTTATTGCTTGGTGTCTTTCTTTTGTTAGGTGATGCGTGCTGCAGCCTATATATATATAAGCGCAGGTTTTCTAGGGGCAGCTTTTTTGCGTGCGAGTATATAGCGCAGTATAGAGCGCCGCTCTCTCGACGTGCGCTTGATAAATCGAGTTTTCGGTATCGTCCTCGTGTCCCTTGGCCATTAATTTGAGAAGGAGCTGCTGTGCGCGAGCATAGCGCGCCAAGTGTAATTAATCGTTGTGCAGTCGAGTCCAAAATGCTCCTTTTTCGTCGACGCGCCGCCGTTGACGGGCTGCTGCTGCTGCTGCTACTTTTCCTTTTGCGGGATACTTTAATGAAATAAGCCTCGACGACTGCGCGCGCTTCTTTTCGATTTATTTCGAGCGTGCTTATTTCGATTGCTTTTGCTGATGCGAATTATAAGGGACCGATGGCATTTCACGCCCCTCGCTCGTCAAGCGCCTTTTATTGTATACGAATTTTATAGTCGACAATTTTCAAGAATATATCAAGCGACTTTCATCGTGTGTAGTTTCTCGCCTGCATCAAACACTGCAAGGGAGAGGTCGTCGGCAATTACGCAGTCGAGGCGTTAAAATATTCCACAGAGAGAGAGAGAGAGAAGAGAGCCCGGGAAAAGCGTCGCGCTTACTGCGCGATATTGCCGCCGCGCGGCCGCACTTTTGCACGTGTAAACATCGCCGGGTATGAATAAAACATTGCGCCGTTGTGTATTACGAGTTGCGGGCGTGCGGCTAGTTATACACATCAGAGAGAGAGAGAGAGAGAGAGAGGGAGGCGCTGAGCTTAACTATCTGAGACGCCAAGGGGAAGGATATGCTATAGGCGAAGGAGGAAACTTATATTCGCTTTTCCAGTTAAGGGCTTTGTTGCTGCTGCTGCTACTGGGCTAGATATACTGATGCAGGCTATACGTCGCTTTGGCAGGCTCATAATTGAGGCGGTGCGGGTCCGTGTATTATCGGTGGCGCAAGTTCTGACGTGTAACTTATGTTGGAAAGTTTTCAAAGACTGCTGTTTTCTCGTTAACTGTATGGCTGATGGCTTAACGATGTTGGCAAACTAATCTCGTATATTTTGCATCGACACACCATCTCATCATCGTCATATTCTCCGCTCTAATTGCAAATAAATTATTCGTATATACCATAATCAGCTGTATAATAATAATATCGGTAACTCGAGACGAGAGTCACTTCTCGCACTCGTCAAATCCAGAAAAGTGCAAGTAGTATACTGCAAATTCAGCCATATCGAAGCCTCTGCACCTATATACATCATCGAGGGTGTGATCGTGGCAGATCGTATCTCGCAGCTTAAACAACCCCTCGCAGCGACAGCAGCAGCAGCAGATCTTCCAATGAAATAGCTCGTAGTATAGCATATATATACACGGCATACGCGTATACATATACAGCCAAGAAGATCGTATATAGACAGCATCCCGGGGGTGCAGTAGCGCGCAGACTCGGCTCTCGCTCGAGGTCGACGGCTATAGTAGTATGTACAGGCATCACAGCGAGTAGCCCTGGGCTGCGAAAATCAGCGAGGAGGTGGTCGCCGCCGCCGTCGAGAGAGAGGGGAAGCAGTAGCTAGCGAGGGTGCGAAAATTGCAAAAGCTCGGGAGGGAGGAAGAATGGGGACGACATTACAAGTATATACGGGGGTGAGAAAGAGAAAAAGGAGGGAGAGATTGCCGCCATTTTACAGAGAGAGAGAGAGAGTACGGGGCGCGAATCTGCATAACGATCAGAGACCGTCGTGTTTATCAAAGCTTTTCTCCGCCATCTGCATAATTTTCTGTCGCGCCAGCAGCAGCAGCAGCTCTGCGAAGAAGCGCCGCCGCTCTGCGCTATACTGTATACTGTGTGCTGTATAAATTGAGAGAAGCGAGAGAGAGAGAGAGCGCGTTTTACGTGCTCGACTTGTAAAACTTTAACGAGCTGCGCGAATAAATTATACCTCGGGCGCGGCATTTTTGGCCTAGAGCTTCAAGTGCTGCTACTGCTGCTGCTGCTGCTTCTGGCTAATGCACGCTATAACGCGCAGTGGCTATATACTTTGCAAGAGCCGAAAGCTGCATAAAGATTTTTCAAACTTTCTTCCTTGCTTTTGAAAATTCCGAGTATACTACTACTACTACTACTGCGAATAGAGAGATTTTTGGGCGATGATGCTATGCCATGCGTACAATTTTCACACATTTCCAAATTAGGTCCGATTTCAGAGGAATAAAGCAAATCGATATATCGATCATCTCTCCACCGCGCGCAAAACGCACTCATCACGCACATATAAAGTATATTTGAAAGACACACACACACATCACATGAGCAATCAGCTGCGCACGGACGAATTCCCATCGCGACCGTTGAGGAAGAAAAATATTTAGTGACAGGCCCCTCGAGACTCTAGGGGTTATATTAGGCCGCTCTCTGGCTCGCAGCATATGGACCAGAAAGGAGGGCCGCCTCTGCGATAAGATAAGCATCGCGAATTCATCTGTGCACGTATATATATACATGTATATATATGTAGGTAGGTAAGATTGAGAGAGATAGTCTGCTCTCGCGACACCACTCTATAAGCTAACAGGTCCTGTTTCAGGGGATTAGCCGATATATAAGGTACGCAAGAGTAGCGATAATCGGGCTGCGGGATCTGAGACTTATATACTGATGTAGATGTTTGTCGCGCTCGCTAGATGATCGCTCTTTTAAATATGCAGCGGCGATTGTCTCTTTGCCAGTTCAAACTCATATGCATTGAATGATGTGTTATTCAACTTACCTATATAGAAGAGTAATATATTTTTATTTATAAGTGAACTGCAAAACGACGATCGATTCAATTTGTCCAAACGACGTGCATACTATATTAGTTGTCGCCGATAGTTCCGCGACGTGATTATGTACCACCAGCCTATATTACTTAAAAGTCGTATCGCGTTACACGTGGGCGAAAGCAACGGCAACAGTGGTGCATTAGCGGCTTCAAGGCTCCGCCGATTTGCATATGCCGCGAGATAGATCGTTCGATATTAATCGAGGCTAACAGTTTCATTTTGCCGATCCTTTTTCGAGATAATGCCCCTGTAAGCCTAATGGACGCCTGTTGTTCTTGTCTCTTGTCTATATACTATACATTTAAGTATTTTAAAGTCATTTGAAACTGCAATGGGAAGAAAATTCAATAAAACTGCATGGATAAAAATCATTTTTTCAAAAAAAAAAAAAAAAAAAAGAGAACACGAGAAGCTTGCGTTCTATGATCCACCTGATTTGAAGCGGCGTAATGAGCCCGTTGACACGTTGATATGCGAGCAGGAGGGGGAGTACATCATATAACGATTCGTCCTCGGGAAATTGCCAGCTCAATAATTCAGCGGCTAGCGCGTCCGCCTGTATAATGGAACTTTGTCCGCAGACTCGATCTATCATGCGGTGAATTGCGCGCTGCGCGTGTGCTACTCGACGTTTCCTTTTTCTTGATATGCTTTTCAGAGAGTAGCTTTTTACCTATACTATATACCTGATGGTATACACACAAGGCTTGTGTATAATGAAAATTTATTTTCCTTTCTGCGCCGAGATTTGAATAATAAAAGGGCGAAAGGGTATTCATTTTTCTTCGCATGAGCTATAATGACGCAGATTTTGCTCATCAACGCGCGCCAAACAACAATTCCCTGGTAAAAGGCGACGATTTTCGCTGCAGCGCTCGTTTTTCAATGTCTCGTCGCGGTCAACGCAGCATATATACACACAAGCTCGTCACTTAAAACCTCGTTTCGCGCGAGGGTCGCGAGTTGTATTATAAATATTTACACGCTGCAACGCAATTTCCTCCGACGGTGCGCATAATAATTCGTCACGTAAAAGCTTCATATCGGGCATTATTACTGCACAAAGAAACTGGCGAAAATGGCGCGCAATTTGTCGCTCGATATACAGTAGAAAACAAGAGAATAAAGTCGGAATATAATGCGCACTCTTATTTTTCCCTCTCTCTCTTGTACTCGTAAATTCGCGCGAGTATATACATGCCATATCGTATATAATACGCGAGTATATGCGGGAACGAGAAAGCACACGGATTTATATAGAAGAGTAACGCCGGGGTGGGGTGTAGATGTGCGCAGCGTCAAAAGCAAAGCTCAGAGGCAATCATGAGCTTTCGAATGCAAAACAGCGAGCCGCGCTGCCGCCGGCAGTATGGCACTTTTACATTTAAATGTAAACTCGCAAAGTGCGCGGCCGAGAGGATCGCGCGACGAGAGAGAGAGAGAGAGCAGACGTATAATATTATGGGCGTGTGTATAGAATGGCAGTATATAGCGGACGCGGATGTGGATCTGTGCGCGCGAAAGTGAGATTGAATATTTAGACGCGAAATGGAAATGTCAGATATGCGTATTTTCCTTATATTATACGTGAGCGCGCGAGCATGAATTATGAAAAAAAAAGAATAGCTGTTGATCTAATGATTAAAACTATATACGTTCTTTTTAAAATTGTTTAAATCTTCGCTATAGTTAAGAATCATCATCCACGACTCTGGAGTGTACACGCAGAGTATCATCGTTATATAAGCATCGCTTCAAAGCTACCAAAAAAGAAGCGTCAGCAACTCCTCTCTCTCTCTCTCTCTCTCTCTC
>UCQR01027190.1:29914-45617 GCA_900474235.1 Cecidostiba semifascia | reverse complement strand
GAGAGAGAGAGAGAGAGAGAGAGAGGGGGGCTATTGGATGTCTTCTTCATGTGCCGACGTCGACAGTATAGTAGTCGTGTGTTATAATACATGTATACATATACGGGTGTCGCCGTCGCTTTGTGCAGGGGCGGGTGGAGGCTGAAATTTTGTTCTCGATGTGGAGACGATTTATAGCGAGGTATGCGGGGGAAGGGCGGAAAAAGATGTGAGGCTAGAGCTGTGAAATGCTTGGCGCTTCCGTGGAAGTTATTGGGGCTTTTGCGAAATTTTGCGGTGACTACTGATTTTAGAAATTTCGGCGATTAGTCAGTGCGGATGTTGTGTATACCTGCTGCGCGCGGGACTTTAATGTCGAGTTGCGGCTGCGACGTGTCGATTTTCTGGGTTTACACGTGTAATCGTTAGAAATACTGTTTTACAATGGTGGTAGCGCTAAATATTATAATCCGATATTTTATGGACTTAGACTGATGCAGATGGTGTGCATAAGCAGAATCTACGCGCAGAATGTACATATAGAGCGGTGTGTCACCTATGTCAAAAGTATCTTGTTCGGCCTTAGTCTACAGTTAATACGCTTTGTAGTGTTAAAACCATAGTTGCTTATAAGTCGCAGGATTACACTGTTATCTAAGTTTATTTTCTGACGTAAATTAACTCTAAATTTTTCTCAATTGCATGAATGTTGTACCAATAATTAAAATTGCGTAATTTTTTTCAAAATACTCGAGCTAACACCAAGTAAAAAAAAAATCATTTTTCTCCTTCAGCATCAATATCTAACAAGCATTAGAAAAAAAAAAAAACGGAATATCTCTATCGATCAGCAGCAAGCCATCGGCCTTAACTCCCGCAAATTTTCCACCCATATCCTCAATCAGCCACTTCCTCCATCACGCAGCAATACTCCCTTTCATGACCTCCCGGTATCGTCGAGCTTTTCCTCGTATTCCGCACATCGCATAAAACCAAAGCCGTCGACCTCTTCTCACGCCTCGACAGAGAGTGAGAGAGAGAGAGAGAGATGTAAAAGTAATCGTGGAAAGCCAAAGCGCACGCGTCCGTCCATTGTCCATGCGCTAATTAGCGCAACTGGGTCGCGCTAGCGAACGGCTCCCATAAATATCGCAATACTCGCGCCGGCGCTTCTGCGAACGGCCATAGTATTGTATATATACACTTGCAGCAGTAGTGCAGAGAGGCAGAGAGAGAGAGAGATGACAATCGCGGCAAAAGTCAATCAGTCGGGCTGCTGCAGGTGGGCGGAGATGCCTTTACGAGCGAACTGCACAGATGACAGGGCGGCGAGGCGACGCGGCCATAGCTTCCACTTCCGGTTCTGCTGATGATGCGCGCTCATTCTCTTTGGTACGTCTATTGGAAAATTGCCTCGCCCGCTCTCTGTATTATATTATATACCTATATTATGTACGCGCGCGTATAATGTAACGACTGACTGGCTATAGGCTGATGATGATGCTGGCCTGGGTGAACGATCTTATCGGGGTCATTGATTTTTATAATGCGCATCAGCATGTCAAGGATTTCTATAAATCCTGCAAGATATACATTGCGCTAGTACAAATCAAAGTAAAGCTTCTTTCGCAACAGTACACATACATACACAGAAGAACCGTTGCTCGCCGCGCGCGGGTAATTGCGATCGCGGCAAAGTGAAAGAGGCCGGCCCGAGAAAAACGCCCAGCGGGATCGGCCTCGCCAATTACTATAGAGCGCGGGGGACGGACAGTCCGAAGGAAGGCTCCTGCAATTTGTAGCGCGGACAGAAAGAGAGAGACCAAAGGGCGGAAGGGTGTGGTCGGCGATTTGCGTGCGAGGTGTTTTACTTTATAATTCGATTAAAAGAGTCGAAAAATTCCTACGATTATAGCCGTGTATAATTTTCTCAGCGATATCAATTAACGAATTTCACACCAATGAAATCAGACTCGATCAAAAAGCCCGCCGCGTGTTCTAAAAAGAATTCAATAGACTCTGCTACACATATACACACGATCTGCTCATCGAACAACTGTCTCATGTTCGTATATTATAAAAGTACCCAAACTCGCGCCTTGCTGGCAAGATTCTCGGGATCAGTCGTGCGGTGGTATGCCAGGCATTTTTCGATTACGTCACTCTTTGCATGGGTCCTTTGATTCGCGTGCGGCCGAACATTCGTACACATCAGCTATACGTGCACGTATGCGTTGCTTCCTCCCACGGTTTGCTGCACGTGTAAGACGATACGAACGCTTTTGCTGGAGGTATATACGTACGAAGGGTTGATGATTGAAGAAGAAGAAGAAGCGTTTGCTCGATGCCGCGGTGGCTTTGTTTGATCGGTTTGTGACAGCTTGTCTTTGACGATCTAACGAGAGCTGCGATGAGAGAAAAGGTTATGCGGAGGTGACTCACACTTCTCTGTGTTTGTATTAGTTATAATGTAATATAAGGGAAGCTAGAAGACGAGGTGATATTCACCGGCGACTAATCAAAGGAAACCACGAAGAGTCTGATGAATAGTATCGCGTGAAAAGTATGTAGAGAAATGTAAAAGGTAATCTTGTTGTCTTTCTGTTGGATTTACAAGTATTCTATACTTAGAAAAATCTATACGCTGGTTATTATTAGAACTAAATTGTTTGCAGTCCGTTATGTCAACCGAATAAACTTTATATCACTGAAATAGAACACGGAGAAAATAGAATCTCGCACCAATTATACGGTGAAAATGATCTCGAGTACCTCATTTCCGCCTTCCTATAGCGCATCTATAGCTTCTATTTATAAAAGTCTCCTCGTTAAAAATAACAGCTGTACGTTACGTTTTCAGTCTCGCGGAATCACATCTCGAATCGGCAGCCGATCGAATGAATGGAACGAGCAGAATGGAATGCCATTGAGAATCGTCCTGGCACACGATACAATGAGAGCCCGAGCGGCGCGCATCAGTCAATTCTGTGTCCTATAAGGACCATCAGACGTGCGCAGAAGCGTAAGGAGAGACGTCACGGTTTTTGATCGGATGCTCTTTTTGGGAAGTACTATGCGATTGACAATATTTAATCGATCGTGATCGGTTGCGTATTTTATTGATATTTTACGCTTACAGCGATAGCGGGCGTTTTTAATTTTTTTTGTTGCCTGCTTCACGGGTCAACAAAATACGGAAATCGTGCATGTGCAGTTACAAAAATTATAATAAGTATAATTTATTGGTAATCGTAAGGTATTATTCAACTATAGTGGATCAAAATGCAAGCGCACGTGCGGGAATAATTTGCATGCAGTACTAAGCTCGTCCATCAATGACGTTGAGACGTTGTGCTGATTAAGATAAAAATTTTTGGTATTGTTTCGTGCACAGCTTTTGTAACCTGCTGCCGACACTTTCAGATTATAATATTCGTGAGGTGTTTGAAGTTTCTTTTACGACTTTTACCGAACAACGATTGAAAACCTTATTTTAAGTATTACGTGTAATTCTTTACTTATTATTATTTCTTTATAACAATAATAGTTTGTCTACTGAATTGGAAGTATGAAGAAATCAATTTTGAATTAGAAGGCAAAAAAAAAAAATCTGTGTAAGGTCGTATTTATAAGTTTAACCTTCTATAAATATTCCAACAACCTGTAACAGCCATCGTGAAAACATCGTACAGCCATCGCACGTTACACTTTTTTATTCGAGGGCCAGACCGAATAAAAGACGCAAAAAAAACGATCAATCAAAGGCCTCGAAAGGCTATTCAAAATGGCCGAGTTTGGATTCGCAAATCATCGTGCAGACCTTCTTTACCCTGGACCTCTCGAATTCTTTCGTACTATATGGTAACGTGGAAGTGGGCAAACGATTGTTTGTGAAAAATGAATAAAATTTTTAACAAATTCGACATTGCAGCAGGTGGACAGCTATATAATTTAAGTGCTAGCGAAATAAAGGGGAACAGATAGCAAATTAGCAAAAAATTCAATAATATTTGATAGAAATGAAATTAAAATATTTATCATTAATTATTTCACATCAGTTTAAAATTCGATATTCAAAAATGAATTGATTCATTTTATAAAAAATTTGTCACAAGCAAAAGCGTCTGTGATTAAATACAAAATTACCTTATTTGAAATATACAAAATAATAAATTGATAAAGCATCAATTAAAAACACATATTTTTATTCACGACAAAATCTGCTCAAAAACATCAACTCACACAGCTTTACAAGCTTCAGCAAAGATCGAGCGCGCGTCCGCCCGACGGCAAAAATCCTCGTGCCGCATCGCAACATTTACCTTACCCCGTCGGTAGTGTACCTCTCGACAAAAAGCCACAAATGATTGGCAATCACGCGAATGATGCAGGTCTCATTGTCCGGCGAGAAAAAGAGCTTTGCGGAATGTCGTCGCGTCAGCAGCTGGTGCACCGTCGCGACGGATATGATCTTACCCGTGTATTGTACCTTGCTTATAGTCGTACGATCGCACGTGAGCTGCGGTGATTTATCGTTGGTTTGTTGACACTTGCACCTATAGTCTGCTTACTGTGCTCGATTGTGCAAACGTCGCTATATCGTTGTTGAACATTTGGACGATGAATCAGGCGGTCACTTCTTCAATTTTTCTTTCTTTTTTTGCTGCGATAGGAGATTTCGCGCACTTTGACGATCCTTTTATTTAGTCTTGTGCACTTCGAAGCAAATTATTATATGTGACAATGTTCCGATGCTGGTAAGCAAAAAATTAAACTTGTACGCGATATAAAACACTTGAACGAAAAATATATCGATCTACGCACGTCCGAACTACTCAAACTCAGGCGAAGGAATGATCGGGTGGCCGGAGAGTCCGTCAATTTAAAACAGCGGAAAGGTAACAGTGTCGATACAGTAATGAACATTTCGATCTGCGTCTTTTCGTCGTATTGCTACGAAGATTCTGAGACACAGCGGGACTCGATATATTGGATGATCGAGAGGCAGGTCGATCGCGGGCTCTGCCTGTCATATTTCCACGAAACTTTCGACGCAGCGCAGCTGCAGCTGATGCACGGGTTGGATCCGTTGCTCGCGATCGAACGGCTCGAGCTATGGAAATTGATTCCCCATTAGATTGTTTAAAAACTTGCTTGCTAAAACCATTAAAACTATTAACCTTTACGATGTATATAATACATTTTTTAACCACTTTTCTGAAAATTTGATGTCCACGTAGATTTTACCGAAATAAACGTAAATCAAGGAAGGAATGTCGAGACAAAAAATTGCCGACTTTCCAGCGCACCGCTGCTGTGCTCTGAAATCAATTTCGTGACAAAGTAAAGACCTCCAGTCGGCCTTTGAGGCAACTCCGACGCCGTCCCTCGAACCTGCTTCCCGGAACGATGATCGGTAGGATCTCTTTAGCTTTCACTCGTGGGCGCGATCCTTGCACAACTGCACGGCTTATCGCGTTAATTGATTCAATTACGCGATTGTCACGCACGTGGAGACGTGCCTGAACCAATCGGCGATTCGCGCGAGCTTGAGTGAATAGAATGCGCTGCTGCTGGAGTTGAAAGATCGGTAAGGAGGCGTTGAGGAGTTTGGCAAAAAGTGGGTTTGGGCTTTGCCGGTTATTGTTGAAGGCTTTGATTGACGAAAATGAATGGGCCGGAGTAAAAATCGAGTTGCGTTGCAGATAGTATATAATATATAAGTGCTTACATGCGCTTGTGGTGAAATTGCGTAATCGGTATTACATAAACAAATTGTTAAATCTTCGAGAAAGGTAAGTAGTATATCGACATTATTACAAATCAAGTTTTTAAATAAAGGATACTATGTTTATGCAATTGGTGAGTGTCTGTGTGAGTTAAAAAACCACTACTGTAAAACAGAATCAAAATTCGAAAGCTTCACGTCAAAGAACAACTGGCGTCTTAATACACGGTAGTTTTCATGTCCTTTTTGCTCTAACCGCCATCTTGAGCCCGTGTTGCAATAATAATGGCTCCCCGTTGCACAATCACCGTCGCGCGCACCGCCAGTCACCTGCGAAACTATTGACCGACACTGGCAATCCTTCCACCTCACAGCGCATCACTTCTACAGAAATCGATAGACAAACCCCTCGACTTTGATGCTTGAAAAATCGGTAAAAATGATGATATACGAAAATCTCTTGTAAAATGAAAAATTCGAACAAATCGGTATTCCGACGTGCAGTATAGTTTAGTTTAAGGGTTAGAGAAGCAAGCAGCGACAGGTGTCCGTGGACAATTGTTACCCAGCTATCCGCAGACTCTCCCCTCAGCATCTCTCTCGGTCTTGGAGAAAGAGAAGGTGAGTGAGCGCGAGCTCAACAACCCGCGGCTGGGCGTGGCGATGCCTTCAAACTCCTGCCGATTGGTAGATTCGCTTCGAAGCCCCATTTCTCGCTTGCTCGCGAAACGCTGGGCTTATAATTGCCATCGCGAGTATATCTCTGTCTCTCTTGCGCTGCTACTTCCTGTCTCTTTTGCTGCTGCGTGAAAGAGTTCGTTCGCTTGGGTTAGGTGAGCTAATATGGGTGAGCGTCGATGGATCTTGTCGTGCTGCTGATGAGAGTCGTCATCGAGGATTGCGTTGGTGAGTATTGAACGTTCAACTCCATATAAGTTTTTTAATTTTTTTTTTTAAATATTCTAAATTAATCTGGTATTATACACCTGAGATTAGGTATATTATCGATCGATGAAAACTTTTAAGCATTTAAAAATCAGATATCTGTAATTGGTGTAATTAAGATATTGTTGACGCAATCGTAAAGGAAGTTGGTGCCAGGTTTTTCCCACTTTGAATTCTTTAAAGTTCTCGCCACCAAATGTGCGCAGTGAAGATTTTTCGATAAGTTTGCATGGAATGATTCATACATTCTTTTTACCTGCAAGCAAAATGACAGTATTTTTAGAGTAACGCGTTACATTTACTGTACTATACGATCAATACGTGCGACTCAACTGTACACTTTTATTACTCATAATTGAGAAATAAAAAAATAATTTACTTATTTCAAGTCAACGATTTTCTTATTCTCATCTACTATTGTATAGCAATTTATACAGTCGTTATATTTAACAAATAAAAAAAAAACGAATTAACACTCGCAAAAAAACAACAAGTTCATTGTATCAGAATGCATCTCGGCGACATGCAGGAAAACCTACACAAGAATTTTCCACTGTGACTCCTCCAACGTATTACAGGAACTAGATCAAGGCGTTTTCACTTAGCCATGATGACCGGCACGATTCACGTCTTTCCCTTTCGGTTTCGTTGTATACGCTCGAAACCCTACATATACACCGCGGCTTATTTCATAATTGAGCTATGGATATAGATTATGACAATTCCGTGAACTAGAGGTGCATCTCGTTTCTACGAACAATCTAATTCTTCTTTTTTTTCGTTCGTTGTTATCGAGCAATTTTGATTAGCGCCTTAACGGATCCTGCCTCACACTACTTTTTTTTTTCAACTCGGTTGGTTAGATTCTATGAATTACCAACAGCTCGAACGGCAGTAAGAGGAACTGTAAAATGTTTGATTGAGTGACACACATATTGTCTAATCGTTGTTAAGTAATTAATGCGATAATGCCAAGAATTAGGCTTATCGTAGTGTACTTTTTCGCGATTACTTTTTAACATTAATATTCACACATCGAAACTGCTTTTAAATAGTCGTTTGAGCGTTATCGACTTTGACGTACATTCCACAGTTATACTGAATCAATGCAATTATTATCGGAAAGATAAAAATACGTAGCATTTGAATCATTGATGCGCTTGAAACATGAAAGTCAAACTCTATTCTAATAACGTTAGCAATAGTCTCATTAAAAAAAAAAAAAATTCGAAATGACTCAATTTATACACCTACTGTGAGCTATTTTAAAATCAAATCAATAAAAATATGAACAACACCATGTACTTCCATGTCCAACAGCGTATTCTCCCACGACAAAAATAGCCCACAACAGAAGCAACAACAAAAAAAAACACGATCAATCGTAAAACTATACACGAACATCTACCCACGTTTTGTCACGTAAAACCCCAGCAATAAAATGAAAAGAACAAACGAGCCTCAATTAAAGCAAATCCCAACTGCGCAACGCGCTCGATTAGCTCCACATACACTATATCTACATATACCTTCGCACACCAGCCTACACAGCAAACCAAACACAGGCACAAGTTAAAGTCGGAGCTCTCGACTCTACCGGTATATACGTCTCGTGTAAATGAATATATAGATATACACAATTTGTGCGCGCGAGCGAGACGGAGTCAGTCTCACCCCCACTACACTGTCGAGCGGAATCTATGCACGCATGCCGCGAGAGAGCCGACGACGTACACACAACGTGCTATCCGTCGTACTTAGCCGCACGCGTCTTTTACTTCACTCGTCGTTTGCTTCGTATATCGTGACTGTTTTTAGGGTGTACCGGCTTTCTTTTTTTCGGTGGTTTACAGTTTGTTGGAAAGTGTGGGAAGTTGGTTTAGCTTTGCAGCAGTGCATAGGAGAAAGAGGTGTTTGTATCGATCTTGGGTGAGTCAGTTTGTTATCGGAGTTTGTGATGATAGTGTGGATTATGTAGTTTTTATTTAAACGACTAGTTTATATTTTTTTGATAATACATCGTGGAATCTAGAATTTAAAATCTAGAATAAAATAATTTATTATAATGAGTTACACGTTGTTGTGTTAATAAAATAGATTCATAATTTATAGATGAGTACGTTCTCAGACTTTGAAAGTTTTAATTTAAAATTTTTCGTCACCTCTAAAGAATCGATTGAGATTCATAAAAACTGATGTCCGACTGTTACAGGAATCACTGACTCAGAGAAAATTCTTCTCTCGAGAAAAAAAGTACGGAAAAGGCATTAGAGAAGAAGTCGGAAGAGACCAGAAATTTTGTGGGCGAAGCAGTACGTGGGCGTGAACTCGTCAGTATATATACGGGCCAACCTTGGTAGTCGACTCGTTTTTTAGTGTCTTCGAGATCTATCATAAGCTGTCGAGTATCGATACGCGAAGGAACGTATCGCGAGTTAAGATTGCGTAGATAAGGCTTCCTTAGAAATAAAAAATTGGCTTCAAGTGAAGATAATATAAGAAAGACAGGCTTATCTTTGGATACTACGCAGCTTTGGGACAGCAGCAGCTCAGACAGGTAAAATTTTATTTAAAAAAAGTCTAGTTTGATATTAGTTCAAAATAAAAAAATTTCAAATAGAAAAGCTTTTTCACTTTAAATAAAACGAAAATTAATTCACCAAAGTTCTTGGATAAACGTGGAAAGTATTTATCAACTATCTACTATATATAAGTACATCTATACCGAGAAATGTAAAAACGAACGCGCGCCAAATTGGCGTTTAGTTCGATCAACAAACCGGCTCTCGCGGTATAGAACGGAAATGCCGCCTATTCCGTATACTTATACACACTGGCAAGAAGCTGCGTTATAGACTGTTATGCATTCGTTATAACTGCACACTATACCGCCGCCTTAGCTGAAATATTATGCAACGCTCAGACCTTGGCGACCGCGCGCTAATAACCCAAGCGTTTCCTTCTCTGTTTTCATTCTGCTTCGCACTTTCTGAAATGTGTAGTAGCATAGATTTACGAACTTTTGTTAAGAAATTATGTGTGTTTTTTTCAAGAAGGTAATTGGTTGATTGCTTTTCCTGATGTGTGTCATCGGGAAAATTGGCGTTTGTTCGACAAAGCGCTTTTGTTTATTATGCAAAGGTTGGCTATTAGGACTCGTTGAAAAAAGTTTCATAAAATAACGAAACTATATATTCACTAATATAAATAATTCATTGTCGTATTTAATGTATCGAGATCGCGACAAGTATATAATCTTATGTTTTATTAAACTGAATTTAACTAGCGTGAACTATTTTTATATCGAGAACGATTTTATGTTTGTACATTGTTCGCATCTGGACATCTAATTGGAACACACGTGACGTATAAGGCAGTTATCCCAGTTATTAATCTTGCCAGCAATGCTATACTGCTAATTGAAGACAAGGCGAATAGACTAAAAAAAAAAAAAGATTCTAGATGAAAATACAAAGCTATATCGGTGCCACATTGTTAGGAAGTATTGCAAGACGCGCAAACCGGATTTTTTGCTCTCGTGATTTTCACATTCTCTCTCTTATAGTGGATGCGATGACTGGAATAAGTTGCCGTATACTCGTCAAGCATCTCGCGCTCGTTGACCTCTTATTTTTTCATTTGTGACTCTTAGTACTGACGCACTAAGTATAGTATAAGTAGGCGTTGCAAATGGTATTGGACAGTTTGAAGTTGATCGTGTAGAAGAAGAAATATTTTTTTGTACACAAATTATTCAAGTACAGTAAAAAAACTTATGATTCTTCAAACAAATTGGTTGATTATATTTTTCAAGTGTATGATGCAATTTATGAAAGCATAAAAAACAAAATGCTCGTCGCGAGCAGTTTTAGCCGAGTCATTCGGTTTTCGAAAAAAAAATGAAAAACTGTAAGTCAGCGTGTAATATTTCTAAACTCGTTCAAAAACTGCGTATAACGTAAAGTTCTTATACCCACCTATTTCAGTGTAACTTTTCATTAGAAAATCGTCGGGTCTTCTAACACTAACTATAGCAATACGCAGCATCTTCCAATTCCATTTATTTTCTAATTTAAATCTTCCCCAGAAAAGCATCGCACTTTCCAATCCCAAGAACCCCTCACAAAGAAATCCCAAAATACTATCACGACTCTCGGGAAATTCTCTCAACGCAATTATATACTAATTCAACGTAAAGCCATCTTGGCCGCAAACTTCCTCACCAAAAATACGGCCCAATAAAGAACTTCGATCATCTCTCGTCCCAAAGACTCTCCCCGTTGTAATAACTCTCTCTCTTTCTCTCTCGCGAAAATAATATCGAACGGCCGGTACTTAATAACCGGTACAGTGTGCCGAGCACGGCGCGACTCTTCGGCGCGAGTATAAGCCGTCTCGTCGGGGCCGACGCCAAGAAAACGAGATCGATAAGGCGGGAACGGCGCGAGCTCGAGCTCAGTGGCTCTGCGCTGTCCGAGAAAGCCTGTCTGTTGCCTATTTCGTCGGAGTAGTTTGCGTTATTCTCTCGTGGATGTTCTTGCCGTTGAGATTTTTCGGAGTTTCTCAGTGAGGGAAAGAGTTGTTTTCGTGAAGGTGCGTGTGGACGAAGCGATCAAGACGCTGCTACTACTGGAGGAGTGGTGTGAAAGGTTTGTTTGCTTTTTTACGCGCAGTTATGTCTCGAGTGTATAGCTGTATAGTTGGATAATTGTGTGAACGTTGAATTATTGATTAATTTAATTGGCTTCTGTACTCGCGTAATAGGTTTCGCATATACTTATACCGATGCATCGATCGAAAAACTGTACACCTGTGCAGTAATGTATTTACTTACGAGCATACAGTTTGCAGATCGGAATCGGCTTGCATTTTCTCATAAATGGAACAATAATAAAATGTTCTTCCACGAACAGCAAAACAACGCGCGGCAATCTCTCGTAAAATCCGTCAACAAACTGTACACTTCCTACTCTACACTCCGGCCCGTCGCTCTAAAAATCTTCGATCGTTCTCCACGCACGCGATCCACAACCATTTTCTATTATTATCGCAGCTCGTGAAATAGCTCGCCGGTATATATAAGACACACACACACACAAGCGCCACCACTACTATACCTTGAGCAGTAGTGTGCGGCAGAATCTGCGAACCCTGTGTTTTGTGGTATTATAGCGTGCGAATCCTGACCCGCTGACACACATTCGCACGTGGAGTATATAATAGACGCAAGGCTGGAGAATAACGAGCGCGGAGATCGAAAAAGATCGGTTAGCTCGTCGTGTTTCCTTTTTTTGCGGCGCAGCCGCGATCGATAAAGGCAGAGAGTCGCGATCGGTAAGGAAGTTAGCTTCTTTGAGAGGAGGAGAGAGACTTGAAAGACTTGAGTGGACGCACGCGCCGCGGGAGCTCGGGTTATTTATGCTAATGCGTGTGCGAGTCGAGAGGTCGGGAGAGCATATGTGGACGCTGGCGATCGGGTTGTCCACTTTGGCTACAGATGTCTCTATCGGTGCTCTTTTTTCTTAGGAAATTTCGATTTCCTTACTCTTGGTCTATTATATGATATTTATACACGAAGGAAAGTTTTTTAATTTTATATTGCTGCTTAAAATTTATACTTATTTTAAAGAAAATCATAAATTATTATTTCTTTCTGTTACATATATGAAGAACAAATCATACGGAAATATGCTCCGCTTAAAATCGACTATTCCATATATTATAAAGCAGGACATCTCCAACATTCATACATGAAAATCCACTCGACACGACTCTATATTATATCCCTCACTCACCTCCCAACCACAAAAATATATCATCCCCCAGCAGCTGTCCTCTATACACTCCAGAGCAGCTCCTTGAAAAAAAAAGAAGAAATGTATATACACATACCGCACTGATTATCCCCGTCGAGTCCCGCTATTTTCCACCTCGACTATACGTATACGTATGCGTGATGCAGAAAATCGAAGGAATCGACTGCAGATGCAGCCGCAGGTGCGACAAGCCCTCGTATATAACATCAGACATCACCTGGAGATCCTCGGCGCCGGTCAGAACTATGCCCTATTGTCACACCCGCGCCTGATATATGTGGCGCGCGCCCGCCATCGAGACAATGCTGTCATTTTTCGATTTTTCCGTTTTCTTCTTGTTCTCTTCTATATATATGTGGAGAGGATATGGACGAGTGAAAAATTGCGCGTTCGCCAAGGGCGTATAAGTGGCTCCTTTATGCCTCGCGTGAAGAAGAGAGAAAGAGGAGACGTAATGGACTGAGTGAAAGTGATTTTTTTTTTCTTGACACTTTTTCGTGAGGTTACGATTTCGGCTCTCGCTATTGTTGCATCTGCGAGTCGACATATTGTATAATTATTAGCTTGAAGAACACGTTCAAATTCTAATTTTATTTTAATATAACGACGACTCGCTCAGCAATTCAGTCAACGAATAACTTTACTACAAATTACATCTTCACTCGTCCCTAATAAATATATTAAACACATCCACACCGAATTTCGTACGTGATGCCACCGCTATAATACAGCGGAAGAACTGGATTGCAGCCAAAAAAAAAGAGAACGAGTTTCGGCCGTCCGAAACAAACGCCCCGAGCGCCTGGTTCGCACGCGGTCGTGTCACTTCTCTCTCGCGGTCATTTATATGTCATATATACATAGACGTTCCTGGATTTTTAATAAGCACGTTTTAGTGCTCTCTCTCTCTCTCTCTCTTGCGTGAGCCAATGTCGACGAGAGTTCTTATAATATATTTATATCGCGGAACGGAGAAAATTAAAATTTTTTTATAGATTATATCTCGTGGACTGTATTATAAAGACTCTTCTCTCTCTTTCAGTCTGATACGAAAATCCATGACCCATCGCGCGCGCAGTGATTTTCTCACCTGACGATATTGCGTCAACGTAATTTCGCGCGTTAATTACACGCCGGTACACAGTATATATCGGCACTCCATTTTACATGGATCATAAATCAGAGCCGCTAAAGAAAAACATTCCATAAAACCATCCTCGCGCGCGATACATTGTTAACATGCTCCCCTGTAATCATGCGAGCGTAAATAATATCTGAAAAAATTCTCGCGCAACGTCTAATCAAATTTTACGATTTGTGCAAGACGCGCGTCGTAACGGAGCTTAAAAAAAAGTGGGAAAGAAGGAATGTTTCGCGACGAAGGGCGCGGAAAATTTCTTATGGGTGATTATTGAAAGATCTTATATTATACCGCATGTATATGCGGGAGGAAAATGATCCGTGAACTCGTTGTCGTCGCATATACGCAAAACTTAATCAAATCGCAATGACTTCATCCTCGAGCTGCTCTATTGTATTGCATATAGTATTCCTCCTAACACCTTCGAGGAAAGAACGACGGATTTTGTTTTATTGTCGTTTTTTTTTTATACTTGCGGGATAGAATACACACCGGGAAGTACGCAGGAAGTCGAAATTGAATTTTTTCTGGGTTTAACAATGCGTTGGTATATTTGTCATCGCTAATGCTAATTGAAGTCTAAAATTAGTCGAAGTTTGCACAGTATAGGTGGTAATAAGGAAAGTGTTTGTTATGAATGGCAGGTTGCTGTTCTGAGTTTGACGTCTTTTTTTTGTAATTTACGATCGTGAGTGCAGGTGATTTTAAGGAATCTTTCTGACGTACGTGTTGTTTTTTCAGGTGTATTCTTAGTACAGCGATAAATTCGCCTTTGACAACTTTAGCGTCGAATTAGAATTTTGCACAAACAATAAAGTCGATTATATTTTCAAACCGGAACTTAAATCGGTCAATAACCTCGTTCGTACAGCTGTTGCCCAACAACAACTTTTTTAGACACAGCTATGGAACAGCTCATCCAAACAACACTTTGATTCACTTTTCTGAAATAATAACGGGAAATTATTTATTACACATGTGTTGTGTGATCTGACAGGCATAACACATAATTATCTATTAATGCATGCGATTAGTGCGGGTGTGCGGGTGACAGAGTGAAAAAGTGCTCGTGACGCTTATGAGGTCCTTGGCACGAAACTGATATTCTACATTTTCATGGATTCATCTAGGCGATTTTCACCGCTGACTCATATTATGTGAACCACACATATGTGACTCATTTCGTCTCTTCTAAAACTTCCACGTTCTGTGATTTCCATTTTGAAGGCATCTCTAGTCCCCGTTTTTTTTTATAACGATATACGCTTGGACCCAAAGAGTTTTTATTAAGTAATGAGAGGATGCGGCTCGCTTTCAAATTACGTGTTGGAATAAATTAAATTATTTAGAGAGATTATTTTTTAAATCGCTTTTTGTCTAGTAAATATTATATTTTGATCATATAATGATTTACTAGATACAAATCAGTTATATGGTATTTTCTTCAAAACGTATTACAATTAAAATCAATCTTTTTCAATTCACGCGATATGCAATAATTAAATAAACCTCTCAATCCTTTACTGTTCTTAAGGCCGCAACAATAAAACAATTCAATATCCAATCACACATCCAACGATATAATCCTATATCTCGTCACTCCGATCAATTAAAAAAATCCACAATCTTACGCAAACTCTAGTCGCACTTACACATCACAGCCTCGAAGAGAAAGACAGTCTGATGCGCGCGCGACTTTTGCGCTAATATACGCGACGCTCTCACCGCTTACACTCACGGTCAGCAGGCCAAGGTCGGGCGGATTCATGTCGTCTTGCGTCTGTACTTTTACACACTGATGCATACGTTCATGTGCACGTATATACATTGTACTTCGCTCTAACGACGTCCGTCGTGTAGCTTTGTGTCACTGACCACATGCGTGTGTGAGCCACAAATTGCTGTGGTGCACGTGCTGATGATGATGGGCAGTTAAACGAAAAGGTGTACGACCGCGCGCGCGACGATAGCCGCGTGAAAATGCAGTCGAGGAAAGTGAGAAGTTAGTGTGAGAATTTCGGATCGTGTGATCTTGACTGCGTTGACGGTCAAGTGAAATGTCTATGTAAACTAGTTTTCTTTTTTTTTTTTTTA